>JAJIBD010038960.1:0-43292 GCA_021461705.1 Cryptotis parvus | reverse complement strand
AGTGCCACCCTCGAGAGACATCATGAGACAATTAGAATGGGAAGGAATGGGAGTGAAGATAGAGGAAGGTCAGCGACCCGCTACCTCCGCTTCGCTGATGACATCGTTCTAATAACACCAAACATTAGCCAACGGCTGTAAATACTGGCTGACTTTGACTGAGAATGTGGAAGGTAGGTCTACAGCTGAATCTGAAGAAAACTATGTTCATGAAGAATGGAACTAGTTCCTGAGGCCCCATTCACTCTCAATGGAACAAACATCTCTGAATGCAGCAGTTATGTGTACCTAGGTCGAGAAGTCAACATGATGAATGACCTAAAACCTAGGCTGCGTGGGAGGAAGAAGCGGCATGGAATACCTTCAAAGGCATCGAAGAAATAGCTAAAAGGACAAAGAACCTCTGGCTCCGGGCACATCTCTTTGACTCCACCGTTCTCCTGCATTAACATACGCCTCAGAGACCTGGGCCCTACAAAAGCAGGATGAGAATGCTATTCGGGTCTCCCAGAGAGGCATCGAAAGAGCTATGCTTGGAATATCACGTCTCACTCAAGTGAGAGAAGGAATCCGGAGTTCTGACCTCCGTTGCTATTCCCAGAATCAGGGGCGCTGTCTCGTTTGCCAAGGCATCGAAAATCAGATGGGCTGGACATGTAATGCGATTTGGAGACAACCGCTGGACTAGAGCCATTACCGACTGGATCCCACGGGATGTCAAAGATCCCGTGGCCGGCCCACCTACAAGATGGTCAGACTTCCTTGTCAAGACCCTGAAGGAACGGTTTGAGGCTCTTCATTATTCCTGAATCAACCAGATGCCATTGGGCTACATTGGCATGTTAGGGTCCAATGGAAATGTTACTGGCGCCCGCTCGAGCAAATCGATGAATAAGGGGATTCAAGTGATCAAGTGATCAAGTGGAGGCTCAGGGCAGCCCAGGCTGGAGCTGATGGCAGGACTCCACAGTGGGACCATCAAGTGGACCTCTCGTGTATGTCAGAATCGCTCCCAGATTTGTACACTAAGATACAAATAATAATTTAGCAAACATCATGTCTAAATATTAAAGCTGAACTAATAGAACAAATTAAGTCTTTGCACATCTGAAGTAGAGTCAAGAGCATAAAATGGAGAAGAAAGGCTCTTCAATAAGTTGTTTCGGTAAAATAAATCTATAGGAAATATTCAGAAATTCTACTTCTAGTCAAAGATCAGAAAAATAATTTGAAAAAATATATGCACATCTATATTTTATTGCAACCCTATTTATAATAATCCAACGTAATGGGGAAACACCTAAATGCCTGGCAGCAGATTGAGTAAATAATGTAAAATCTGCTTCATACACAGTATAAAATACTGCTCAGCTACTAGGAAATATGGAATTTCACATTTATGGCAGCATGGCTAGAAGTGGAGTGTGTTATGTTTAGTGAAATAAATCAGAAAGAGAAATAGTCTGGATGATCTCACTCATGTGGGATATAAAGAAAATAAAACAAGGGAACAAAAAAAAAGCCAAAGGAAAATAAGCCCTTAGTTAGATGAAACTTGTAAAAGTTCCATTAAGCATTGGGAGGAATTCAAAGGAATTGTTAAACTATTTTTGCTAAAGTATTTAATTGATCTATTATTGTGATTATTTGAAATAAAATTATCTCTAAAGTATATATTGTCTTGTAATCCAGATTATCACCTCCTTTGAAAAATTATATAGGAGACAGTGTGATGAAATTGCAGGGTTGCATCGCGGCTGCGTCGCTTCCAGGACTCATTCCTTCCAACATATATCTTCTGAGTGCTCCATGAAAATTACAGTTGCAGAGGCCAGAAGCATCTTTGAACATCTGGGATGTTGATGTACCCCAATGTAATAGACCCTTATATATTAAACAAACTAACAAAAAGTTTGGCATTGCCATTCTTTAAAATAGATTGACTCTACATTTACCTGGTGTTTTTATCAATACTGATAAATAATTCTAAATGGGCTTGGTGGATTCATATTGTTTTTTTTGTTAATCACTTCACCTTCCTCCTCCCTCTCTCTACCTACTCACCTTCCTTCTTCCTTCCTCCTCCTTCTTACCCTCCTCCTTCCTTCCTACTCTTATTTCTTTACCTCTCCCTTTCCATTACTTTGCTTCTACCTTCCCTCTATTCTTCTTGCCTCCATTCCCATCCTTAAGCCTTTTCTTTCTTCTCCTCTATTCTTCCTTCCTTCTCTCTCCATTTCCCTCCATTCCTACCTCCCTCCTTTTCTCCTTTCCCTCATTCCCTTCCTTTGCTTCCTTGGAAGATAGATTTGTAAGTTCATAAGTCCTGAGCTCTTAATTTGTGTAAGACATAGAGTAATACCTGATTAATCTAATCCATAACGTAGTGCTAAATGTAGTACGTAGTAATGTTATACATAATAAGGAAGACACTTGGTCAATATTAGCTGTACCAAGGTAGTAGTAGCCTAGAATAAAGGGCAGAGTATGTCGAAACACATTAAGAAAGTTGAATCAAGATAGATTAATTTCTATTGTTGTAATAACTTCTTCCCTCCCTTTGAAAATATGCAAACCATACATCCTAATAAATTCCAACTGAATTGATTTTTAAGCTCATTCTCATTTTCATTATACGAGTGCTTTTAAATTCTCTGTGAAATAAGGAGAGGCTCTGGTAAAAAAAACGCCCTCTGGCTTCTTGCAGCCGGAAGAGCAAACCAAAATGCAACCCCTCAAGCTGTCAAACATCATGAGGTCCATTTACTTCATCTGGGTCTTCAGTGCCCTGTTGTTTATTACTGTCTGCATTTACCATGCTGCATGGGAATGATCTGCTTGCTACTCTATTGATTTTTACAGATTGATCATTTTGAGGGCAGAGATCATTCTCTTGTTGAGTTCAGTTAAGAAAAATACATAAATGAAGAGTTTACCATCCCTTTTGTGTAGGTGTTTTTACTTTGCAATGAGTGTGCATAAGATGTAACATCTTAGCCAGAGAGCTTAGTGGTAATGTGTGCCCATCAGTAGTCATATTTTGGAGTTCAGCTGATTGTATATATGGTTGAAGTGGAAGCTATGGAAGATCAAACTGATTATACTTTATTCAATGTCTTATTTAGCCTATGAGAAAGAAGAGGCATGGACAGGTTTTCAATAGGATTAATAATGGGGGTAGTTGAAATGTTTTATTATTGTTGTTCACATTAGTTTAGACTCAACAGATTAGGAGAGATTATTACCATTTATAGGTGGGTTGTTACATACAGCTTTCAAAGAACCTGAGAACTCTTACTGTGCCATGCTTGGGGACCATGAGGGTCTGCCAGAGACAGATAGTTGGGAGGAAATGTTGTAAGGAGATTTTATAGATGTTTCCCAACAAAAAGAGGATAAGTAAACTAGGGGTGTCAGAGACAAAATCCGGGGGAGCAGTACAGGGATCCCCATCTTTCCCAAGGGATTGGCAGCTGGTGGATAGAGAAGACTCACGATCCAGCAAAGTTTCATTTCAAAAGGCTTTACTCACACTTGTTCTGGTACACAATTCCATAATAGGAAACCCCCCAGGACTTTTTAGGGTTCCTAAATGGGACTTAACCTGTGTAGGTTTTAGAATCCTAGGCCAAGAAAGATGGCACCACTACTGTGCTAAGGCCCAATAGGGAAGAGAACAGAGAGAAGGGAGACCAAGAGGCAGAGGGCGAGATGAAGAGCAAGAGAAAGAGGAGAGAGAGCAGAGAGAGAGGTGAGGAAGAGACAGAGAGTAAAGAGAGTGTGTGTGTGTGTGTGTGTGTGTTGTGTGAGAGAGAGACAGACAGAGAGAGTGTGAGAGAGAGATGGAGAGAGAGAGGGTAAAGGGAGAGAGAGCCTACTGCTTTTATATCTTTCCAGCCCTGACTGGCACACAAGTGGGATTGCAGTTAAGGGTCAATCTCTTTGGGTTTGCTTCTCCAGGACCTCACTTAGTCCCATTGAAATCAAATATATCACCCCAGGCAAGATCTGCCCTTGCAGTTTCCCTGGAGCCCAAGTGCAGAGTGAAGGGGAGGCATGCATCTGTACTGTGGATATTCTACAGCCAGATATATAATTTCTCCAAGCCTCCATAAGATCCCCTTGTCTTTACTTCCATAGTTGGTTTCGATATTATCCTTTAGATCTTACTTTAGAGAGATATTGCTTGGGAGGCCCATAGCATTTCTCTCTTGGATCAAATTATAACTGTATTATACTTAGGGTCCAACAAACTAGATGAAGATATTTCCTTTCGAGAACTGTGGGGTGTGGGGCTGGGCAATGCTATAGTGGCAAAAAGCACTTGCTGTGTACAGTGCAGACCCAGGTTGAGGGCTTGCTAATTTTATATGGTCTCCAGAAACCCTGCAGGGAGTGATCTCCGAGTACAGAGCCAGTAGTATGCTTGAGTAACATCAGTTTTGACCCAAAAGCTGAAAAAATAAAGAAAATATGGGGGTGGGACAGGGTGGTGGCCAAAAAACAGAAAGTGGTAAGGCACCAGCAACAAAATTGAGAGGTACTTGAATGTTCACCTGGTAAGCATGTGTTCTAGAACAGGATGGTCAATTAGGGTTGTAAATAGGTGAAAAATATATGTGACAGAAGGCTGGGTCATCAGTCCAAGTGAGAAAAATAAAGGTTTGCCTATCAGCACATCAGGAGGGCTACAAAACAAGGGTACATTTTCAATATAAAATAAACATGCTTGGTTAGCAGTCATCTATTGAAAGAGATTCATTTGTGCTGTATCTTCAGATTTTTGTGTGTAGTAGATACTCAGGACATGTTGAGTAAACTCATTTTTGTCAAACATTTTTATGTGTGCGTTTCTTGCACAAATTACTTTATTCACCAGAAATCATATCCCTGAGGTTTATAATAGAGGTTGCATATTTCCTTAAATGCCTAGATCTCTTGCAATCATTGTTACTGGTCTCTCTCAGGAGAATAAAAACAATTTTGGCCTAGTATCCCTGGTTTCCAGAGAGGAGCCATTATTACATTTAGATAGCATCAAAGAAAGCGTCTATCACTCCCTTTATGGAATTAGGGGAGGGGATTTCTCAAAACAGACCACAGCAATTCTAACAGAAAGAGAAATTTGGACTCTTCGGTTAATTAGTTTTATGGAATCTATTACTATAAACATATCCCTTGAAAATTTTTAGGCATTTTATTTTCACCAGGTGTTTGAGAAATCACAGTGTTGATGTATTGAATAACCCTCTACAGATCAGGACTTCAGCAAAATGGAAGCCTTGTTCATGACTCAAAGTCGGACACACACACACACACACACACACACACACACACACTCACACACCTGTCTGCCATCACCTTAAGTCCTGATTGCTTGACCAGGGTTCATGCAATCAGCACAGAAGTATTTCTAGTTTGGTATTTATCTTCTGAACTGCAGGTTTGTGCAAAGACAGAGACACAAAGTTTTTATCTAGAAAGCAGTCGTGGCTAGGTTGGAGCGATTTTTCTTCCATTATAGTAATATTTTACTATATGTATGGAAAGTAATAGATATTATGTGATGTGCTTGATAGGGCTGTTTAATTTGATTCTCGCAGCAGCTTTAGGAGGAAAGTATTCAGTAATAAATTTGATGAAAGGTAACAACAGTGGCTTACAGAAGGCATGAAACTTGTCCACGTTCATATGATAAGAATTTAAATAAGATTTGCCTCTGAACTCCCGTTTCCCCCCCATGCTATTAGATTTCATATTATTATCATCTTTTTATTATATTTACCATCATCACCACCACTTTTATACAAGTGATACTAATGGCAGGTTATTTTGAAAAATAAAAAAATTCTGCCCACAATCCATCATAAACATTTTAGTAATTTCTTAATTTTCCCCTTCAATTTTTTTCTATTTTATATGATCATGAATAAACTGCATAGATAATTTGTATTACTTGGATTACAAATCTTCTTTTGGGAATCAGAAAAAATAATTTAAATAATATGAAAAGAGTTTAAAATAGGAAGAAACATAAGCTTGAAGAAGTGGAAAGAGATATGAAGAATTTTAAAAACTTTGGGATCTATGCACATGTCAATCATTAGAGTTTACTCTGAAACATATTCTCAAGTTTAAAGAAAGAGCATCCTGTCAGTGCCAGCACACACTTAGAAGACAGCTGCACTGTTGTACAGCCGAGACTCCAGAGTCCTAGGACATTCCTACTAGTGTAATTTGCTTTCTTTCTATATCAGTCAAAATATTATAATAATTAGTAATTATGATGGTTGGATCCCTTTCTCTAGATAAGAACTGGTCATTGAAGAATGAAACTATATGGATTGTATTTGTGAGAATGCAATTAATGATGTGATCTTGTTAGAACTCATCCAATTATGGAACTGCAATAAAACTAGTGGAGAAAATAGTGGATTTGGTGTGTATGAGGATTTAGAAACTCCTTCCAAGCAATGTTTTGAGATGGTAATCAGGAGCCAACTACTCCCTGGCGACTGATAAATTTGAACTAAAGTTAAATAATTATTTTCAGAGTTAATTATTATAATCAAATCCTCAGCTTCATTTCCTCAATAAATGGATAACCTTATTTCATCCATGCAAATTAACACGCACTCTGGAATCTAGCCCAGGGAGGCATAAGAATGTGAGAAAATATGAGGTGCTCAAGTCCTTTCCATTACTTAACTACCTTTAGAGATATTATTTTAATTGGGCACCATTTTTTTTTTAGCTGGAAGAAGAAAACTGCAATACCATAGCCTGGAAGAAATCCACACAGAAAAGACCAATGTGCCTGAAAAGAATTTGAGTATAATTGAGATGACTGGAACTGATAGCTCTAGTGCCTTGCCTTCATTCAAAGCTACAAATGAAGTCTTAAGTGTCTACAGTGGGATCAGTATGGAATCCTCAGAGAACACAAGCTCTCAAGTGATAAATGAAATCAAGTGCGGAATGCAATTGTTGATGAAATGTTGGCAAACATTCAAAAAATTCTAGATTTTTATTGAGGTTAACTCAAGAACAAAATATTTTCATACATCTTAGATAAGAGCTAGCAAGGGATGGTCACAACTTGGAAAAATGTGTTTTGTTATCTTGAATAACTGTTTCGCTCCAAATACGTGGCATTCACTCCTTTCAGACTGTTTTTAAAATATACAATAAGGAATATTTTAGTCAATCAGATCAATTCAGGTAATGTATAATACCCCAGTACCAGGCTGCCTGACAGATAAATAACAAATATTTAAAATAGTGCATGTGATAAGACTATGACAAAAAACAAAGTCACATTAATGGGACTAGGAAGATATTTCAAATAACTTTGAGTGGGCATTTGGTTGGTTAATGGCATTCATCATCTTGGGTATACAGGCTGCCTGTCAGGCCTCTTGTACCTAATTATATGCTGTAATATTTTTTTCCAAATTCAGAATTCACCTCATTTTCTAAGCATCACACAAAAGTTATTTCTTTCACAGTTTTTGCTTGTTTTTTAGATGCCATGCCTTTATGATGTATTTCCATCATTATAGGCATTGTTCTTATTTTATATATCATTTCCCCACTTAATTTTAACCTTGGTTAGGGTAGAAATCAAGAAATCTAGATTTAAACCTTTGCATTTCTCCAGCAATGCAATTGAGTCCTGTAGGAAGTAATTACCATAAGGAAGGTAGTCAAGTGGGCAGGAATTGGCCATTACTTTAAATGAATTTTTGGTGGATTCTTGTCACTGCATTCTTATATTCAGTAAAAACTTTCCTGAGGCATTTTCTTATTTAATGAGTAAAGGAAGGAGATCTATTTGTGTAGGTAGATGGCAGGGGACATGGGTTCATTATGAGACGTGAAATCTTCTACTTGTTTGGTTGATGAGATCTCAAAATAATTTATGTGAAAACATCTTTAAGCTAGTGAAATACTATAAAGGGGTTATTCTACTGAATGAAAAATTTGAAGACTGATGTCTGCTATCAAGCATTTTTCAGTAGTCTTTTCATTTGTGCAAAATCTTTACCACTATGCTAACAGCAGTAATATTTATAATATCAAAGAAGAAACAACAGTTCTTACTAGATGATGAATAAAGAAGTTGTATATACAATGAACTATTATTTAGCCATCATAAATGAAGAAACACTACCATTTTCACAGTAAGAATAGACCTTGAAGATGTGCATTCTGTAAGTGAAACAAATTGGACAGAGACATATTTTTATGTGGATTCTAGTTTTTTTTTTAAAACTAATAGATAAATATATTTCTTTAAAATTCTATTGTACATTAGGTAACATAACATTTTACCTGCCCTCTAGGTGTTGCAGGTATGGCTGCAGTGGCTGGCTGCATTGGCAGGTGGCAGACAGGGGAGACAGGCTCCTCTAAACCCAGGGCTCTGCCCAGTGGGCCCTGGATGGTTGATGGTCTGACAAAGAAAAATGCTGGGATGAACCCAGAGCCACGCAAGCTATCTGTGTATTCAGTATGCCAAAAACAGTAACAATAATGGACCTCATTCCCAATGAATGGAGACATTACTGCTGCCCACTGCTGCCCACTCGAGCAAATCGATGAACAACGGGAAGATAAGTGACAAGGTAACATTGTTACAATATTGTTCAAGTTCATGATTTTGATCCAGTTACTGCATCTCACCACCACCAAAATGCCAGGACCCTCCAATACAGCCTCTATGTTACTACGAAATAAAGATTGAGTTCAATCTTGGTCCAATCAATGAAGATTAAGTCCAAGATTGGACCAATCTTCATTCCATAGCTCTTCTCCCCATGCTTGACAACAAGTTTTGTAATCATGGTCAAGCATTTGTTCTGTCCAATACTGTCCATTACCTGGTTCTGTTTCTCTATAGTCATCTGGTTTGAAACAAACAAGAGCAAGAATAAATACTAAGAGTTCTATTTTACAAGAAAAACAATTTTCTTTTTTATTATATCTTCATGGAAATTATCTTCATGAAATTAGTCAATATTATATGCAACTCAAACCATCAAGGTTGATACTTTAAAAATATACAGTAACATCTGTTAATCATTTCTCAATGAAACTGGTAAGATGTAAAAACAAAAATTCTCTTCCCTATCCTCCAGATAGGAGGTTGCACAGAAGTAATGAGTGAAATTCTAGCTGTTTGGTTTGGCACTGAGGAAAAGAACCTATATTCTAAAAAAGAACGTAAAACAGAAATGCAAGTGAATGAGTGCATGCCCTTTATAATATTACAGAAATGCTTTATTCTTTTGCTCTACCTAAGAGGAGAGAGGAAAATGCTAACTATTCACTTACTGATATGACATTTTCTGCCACACAAATACCTAAATCAACAAATCAGAAGTCCTTTAACATGTGGAAATAGTTAAATGCACAGTTTAAGAAAATCCGTCCTAGAAATGGGTAGTTTCTTTGTTTACATTTATTTCTCCCCATCATGGGAGGGTCACTATTATATAATTTAATTACTAAACATTTAAATAACAAACTATTGTTTCTATGCTTTATTCTCTTTTATCAAATTGTTTTGATATCTGGAGACCTCAAAATCATTCAAAATATTTTCCAAAGAGCACAAAGCAAGGCCGTATTTTTTTTCTTTAAATATATTCTCAAGTGAAAAAGGTGTGAAAATGTACATAACATGGACGAGATTATGATCAACTCTATCTATTTGGAGTGAAGACATTGTTGGTCTGGTTCTGCTAGAAAATTAGAGTCCTATTTTAGCCTAATCTATGGTTCCCTTAAGAAGGCCTCATTCCTTTTGTCCTAAGTTTAATATAGCACTGAGAATTTAGTGATGCTAAAGTTATTAATAAATGGATTATATGTGATGCTTTTTAGGTATTTAATATTTTGAAGGTCATTTGCAAAAACTTGGGAGATATTAAAGCACTTCTCTAAAATGATTTGAGTGCAAAATTCCAGTCATTCCATCTATATACAGACATGAGGAGAAGGGATGAAGCCCAGGATCTAACCCTTCTTTAAAAATAATTACTGGAAATTGTGCACAATACTTTTGCAATGATCGTTGCAAAAGAACACCACAATTTTTGATATTCAAGTTGTCTCTTTTGTATTGACATTACCATATTTTCAGTTTTTCTTTAGAGAATAATATATCAAATATCACTACTTATTGCATCTTATTTTAAGAAAAAGCATCACTATTTTTTAAAAAGAAAGTGTCACCTACCACAATCATAGCTTTTCTTTCATTTTGCAATTGAACAAGTAAAATAACAACATACATGGATTTTTAGTAGTCATAGTTCATTGAAATTAGATCTAGATTTTGTATTTACAACTAACCTAACAATTAAAAACTAACATTAATAAACTACCAGCTTTAAAAAAGGGGTAAACAAGGTCAAGAAAAGATGCTGAAAATAATCAGCTTCTTCTTTGCCTACATCCAGATGTTGAACTCTGTTCTCTGAATTTCTTTCTCCACAGGAGGGAGCCAGTTATAAGCAGCGCCAGTAAGATGGCACCTCCCGACTGAGAGATACTTGTACTACTTAGACATGAGAAAGATGCACTAACAAAGGTGGGTATTTCCGCTGTGAGAAGGCTGGTGCATATCTAAATATATCACACATCTGTACAGGCGCCAGAGTCATTCTTGTGCCATGTTTTAGCTGCAGTCTGTGGGAATTTGGAGTGTGCTTATTATGATAGTCCCTAATATGAAGTTAAAAATTCATGTTGACTACACTACACAAAAATAAATGCAAATCTAAATGCATGACATAAGACAAATTCAAGAAATATCAAGTACTTCTTTCATGATAAACTTAAGCCCCACTTCCCAATTCTTGTAAAGGGTTAGAGGTGTCTTGGAAAATATTGGTTGATCTAAACATTTAATGGATGTGGAGTTAGATTGAAGTATATGGGGTTATAGGGGGTGATTGGTCCCTACAAAAGAAAAAAGACTGGAGTTAGTTGGAAAGGCGTGCTAGAAATAATAAAGAGGAGATACTAGGGGGCAGGGATTGGATAATAGACAGCATTGAAGAAATTGACCTCCTGGTGTTTCTGCAAAATTTGGATCAGTACAAGGGAATTCTTATGAGTCCTACATCCTCAGACTGGCTCCTTGGCAACTAGAAAGAACCTGAGGGGTGAAGTAGTACCCGGGGCAGGGGCTCTTGATCGCATACCACTAATCTGGGTTCAATCCCCAGTACCCCATGTGGTTCCCTGAGCACCACCAGGATTAATACCTGAGCACAGAGCATGAAATGATCCCCTGAGCACTGACAGTGTGGTCCCCAGAATTCAAAACAAAACATATTTAAAAGCTAAATGCGTTGGAGTCACCTGGGCTTGAATCCTCAGTCTGTATCTATGGTCCTATGCCCTAAAGTTGTCATCTTTACATTCTTCTAGTAGTAAGTTTTGTAAGAAGAGTTTTGTAAGTAAGTTTTGTAAGAAACAAAGAATAGTCTTTGAGAAGAGAGTTTGCTAATTTGTTGTTTGTTTGTTTGTTTGTTTGGGGGGCCACACCTGGCAGTGCTCAGGGCTTACTTGGCTCAGGGATCACTCCCTGGAGGGCTTAGAGGAGCATATGATTGAACCTAGGTCAGATATGTGCAAGGCAAGAGCCTTACCCACTATATTATCTCTCCAAGTTTGTTCATTTTTGACTTGCAAAACAGTAATTGTTGAACTTTAATATACTTCACAAAGCCTTCATAAGCCAAAAGAGCAGAACAAAACAGAGCTGACTGCCTGTGTCCGGTTGGAAGCCTACTTCTTAACCACATTCTTCTCCCAGAGGGAGGAGAGACTCATTAGCCTGCTTCTAAAGGCAAGAGAATCAAAGAATTGAGCCATTTTGTCTTTAGTTGCTGGAAAATGCTCATGTAATAAGTTTTTTTAAACACTTGTCTATGCCTTGAAGCTTTGTTGTTTTACATCCCAAACAAAATCAAGAGATAGTTCATAACATCTGTGAGACCAGCAGGAGGGTGCTGGTCATTTCAGTGAGAAGAACCCCTTTGGGTTAACACACAGTGGAAAGCCTAATCCAGTATTAATTAGAATTTAATGATTCTTATTAGAGCATTCAGTAGTTTAAGCCACCTATAGTAATGGCATGTTCATTCTATAGCAATGATTTCCTTGGAATTTTCTTTTCTGTTTTTAGTTACCAAAACTCTTTTCTTTCTCCCACAACTCACATAAATATGTTTTTCATAGTCTTAAGCATTTTTTAAAAATATTAGGACTTGAACTGGATCTTGAATCAAGTCTTCCTAAATTCTTGAATATTAAACTATACTTTTATTTCTAGATAAACACAGCATTTGAACCATATACAGCTCTGACTTACTTTAGGTCCTTTTAAAATACATAACATTATATCTTCTTTTTCTTCTAGCTCAGTTTCTAATTTTAAAAAAGTTGAGAATAACCTTGAAAAAATTCCACACTACATAAATAGGTTAGTGCCATTTTTAGCTTATTCATTTAAATTTTTAAACACTTGTTTAGTGACAGGTAGATTCGTTAATATATTATTAACTCAATGAATATTTATTCTTGTAACAAACATATTGTTAGCCTGACGTGAACAGACATTGTAAGAATCGCTGTAACTCTATAGCTTATAGCCTAAATGGGGCTGGGATATTTGAAGGAGAAAGATGGTATCTATGGACCAGAGCAATGGAAAAGTACCACCCCCAGAGCAAGCCCAACTGAGCATGGCTGGGTGTGCCTCAAAACAAAGAAGAAAGAAATACAGTGAAGTGCAGAGGAAGGACATGATCAGTGACTTACAGTTTTAACATCTGTGAAGTGATATTTGGGTTCAGAGGTGAGAACAATTGAGAATGTCTGATTCAGAGGGTTTTTTGATGGGACACAAGGCAGAAAGCCCATGACTTATTCAAACTCAGAAGGTAAGAATTTGATTGCTATACAGAAACTAGTCATCAGAACAAATTTAGGGATTTGTTAAGTAGGGTGACATCAAGAAGAACTTTGGTTTGCTATACAAAAAGATTGTAAACTTTTGTTACATAGATCCCAGTGGGTTTTTGATGGATTTCTTGTGAGGTTCTCAGTGACTTTCATTGTAGGATGCTCAGTCTGGAAGGAATGTGGAGAAACCTGGCAGAATGGGGTAGGGGTTGATGAAGAAAATTATTTTAAAGTTCATGAAATTAGTGTTGTAGCTTGTAGCACCAGGGTCTAAGAATATCGGGAGTTCCATTTCCCAAATATATTTTTTAAGGCCTAATACTGAAACTTAAAAGATTTTCAGTCTTCTTTAAGCAAATCAATATCTTCACAAAATTTAATTATTAATACAAACATATCCACATTTCTGCTCATCTCCCAAATCGCATGATAGCTTGAGGTGACTTAGAGTCAAATCGTGTGATAACATCAAGGATCATTCTGGAACATACTTCAGAAAAGAAAAGCGATTTAAGCTAGAGTAGGGGCCATATGGAACTTGCTGGTGAAGGCAGGCAGTGTGGGCCGTCAGAAGGAGGAAGAGATTTAGCCCATTCAATATTTCTCCCAGATTTGAACCTACTTGGTTGAAATGACCTGTTAGGATAAAATTTATTACTACCAGAAATTTTATTGCCATTTGCTGAAAGCCACCCTACTAATGGTTTAGGAAAGGAAATTAGAAGTCGGAGAAGTGAGCAGAGAGTATTCTCTTCTCAGTGAACATTCACTCACCACAGCTAAAGGAAGATCTTACTTGATCTGTACTGAATTAAAGTCATCACTCAAAGAAAGCTGAGAAAACAACATTCACCTAGTTCAATACAGAGGATTTTCTACTGGACCTTATAAGAACTTTATAGTCCAAATTTATCTGTACATTATAAGAAACTTAGCACAAAAGGAAATGTGACCTGGAAGTGTCCCAAGTACTAAAATTATCTTCTACACATGCAAAGATATCAAACAGCTTTTCTAGAGCATTATCAGCCTATTCTTTTCCATACTCATCAACTCAAGAATAATAGGGAAATGATTCCAGCTTGTGGACTTTATTTATTGTGCCCTACAGTGAAACCTATTTCAAGCCCAGGTATGCTTGAACCAGAGACAAGGATACACTGGGCAGAGTGGCTACTAGCTCTTCCTGTTCCACATGCCACAAAGCAGCTGTGCAATTCACCTGTAAATTACCAAGAGCATTCTACCGGCCCCTCTCAGAGGGCCTGGCAAGCTACTGAGAGTATCCTACCTGCGGCAGAGCCTGGCAAGCTGTCCGTCGCATATTCAATATGCCAAAACCAGTAAAAACAGTGGATCCCATCCCCTGACCCTGGAAGAGCCCTAAATACAGCAGCCCTGAGATGGATAAGCAAGGAGAGGCTGATAAAATCTCATGGCCAAACTAGGCTGCCAAAATGAAGAAGGACTAAAATGACTGTTTGTACTTTCAATGCACATATGCTGGCATTGGAGGCATATATCGAGAACCTGATGGTGCAAGTGTGAACGATCAAATACAACATCATCGATTTGAATAAGACAAGGAGGCGTCAATCGCAGCACAACGTTATTGACATTTTGACACCAGAGAAGAACTGTTCCTCGGAATATGCAACGAAAGAGTTATCCATGGTGCTGGTGTCCTTGTCAACACGAACGTGGTCATGAGCATTGATTCATTTGAATGCCCAACTAACCTGATAGGGCGATTACACTTGAAGAGATGGGGCCCACTGCTGGCAGTTTCTATCTTCGTTGTCTACACACCAACATCCACATACAAAGGAGATGAAATTGAGAAAGTCTACATGGAACTGGAGGAGTTCTATAAAGAAGATCACACCTTCTACAAGATCATAGTCGGTGATTTTAATGCCAAGATAGGACTGAGAAGATCGACTGAAGAACTCCATATTGGGACCCATGGCTTAGAATGGAATGAACAGGGTTAGAAACTATCTGAGTTCATCATGTCCACCAAGACCATTCATAGGAACTCTCAGTTCCAGAAGGCTGAATTGAAATGTTGGACATGGGAATCTCCTGGTGGACAGTTCCACAATGAAATTGACCGCATCATATTCAATTGGCGGTTTTGCTTGACTGATGTTGCTGTTGTTCCAAAATTCCAAACAGGATCAGACCACTGTCTCCTTCGTGCAAAAATTTTACTTCACGAAGCGGGGAGAAAAGGCTGCAAAGTTTAAGAAGAGAACAACCAGAATAACCACCAACTGGGAACTCTTTGGCATCATTGTTGCAACATGGGAAGATGCCATCATTGACAACATCGATGAAGAATACAACCGACTGGTTCAGCACCTCAGTGATTGTGCAAAGAACACCAAGAGAGAAAGACACAAAAGGACGCCTGTCTTCAAAAAACTCTCCAGCTCATTCGCCAAAGTGGCAAGGCGCTAACCTCAGGCAACCAAATGCTAATGTCCAAGCTCACAAATCAGTGCAGAGAAGTGATAAAGGAAGACCTCAAAGAGAGAAGAGCTGAAATACTGACTGATGCAGCAGAAGCCAGGAAAGGCATTCACAACGCCCTCCTGTCCTTTGCCAACTATAAGACCAAGATGACTGCCCTCCAACGTCCTGATGAATCTCACATCTTCCAGAAAGGCAATGGAGATTATCCATGACTTCTACTAGGATCTCTTTGATAGCCATGCCCACCTGCCCACATACCAAATTCCGCAGGATGGATGTGTCATGCAGAATGGGAAGGAGTGGGAGTGAAGATAGACAGCCGGCAACTACCCCACCTCCGCTTTGCTGATGACATCATCCATAACACCAAGCATTAGCCAAGCAGAACAAATGCTGGCTGACTTCAACTGTGAATGTGGAAAGGTAGGTCTACAGCTGAATCTCAGCAAAACAATGTTCATGAAAAACAAACTAGTTCCAAATGTTCCATTCATTCTCAATGGAACAAACATCTCTGAATGCAGCAGTTATGTGTACCTAGGTTTAGAAATAAACATGATAAATGACCTAAAACCTGAGCTGTGCAGGAGGAAGAGAGCAGCGTTGAGGGCCTTCAAGGGCATAGAAGAAATAGGTAAAAGGATTAAGAACCTCCATCTCTGGGCATCATCTCTTTGACTCCACCGTTCTCCCTGCATTAACATACACTTCAGAGACCTGGACCCTACGAAAGCAGGATGAGAATGCTATTCGGGTCTCACAAAGATGAATCGAAAGAATTGTGCTTGAAATTTCATGCCTCACTCAAGTGAGAGAAGGACTCTAGAGTTCCCACCTCTGTCAACGATCTAGAGTCAGAGACACTGTCTCATTTGCCAAGGCATCAGAAATCATATGGGCTGGACATGTAATGCAACTTGGAGACAACTGCTGGACTACAGCCATTACTGACTAGATCCCACGGGAAATCAAAAGATCACGTGGCCACCAACCTACAAGATGGTCAGAATTATTCGTCAAGACCCTGAATGAAAGGTTTGAGGCTCTTTGTATTCCTGGAGCAAGCAGATGCCATTGAACTACACTGACATGTGATAGGGACAAATGGAAATGTTACTGGCGCCCACTCGAGCAAATCAACGAATAATGGGATGTCAGGTGATCAAGTAATCAAGCAATGTATTGTGATTTTACCACATCACCCAGTGAATTGTAATGGTTGTTTTTATCACTCATTGTATACAGTTGATTAGTTTACACTTTGAGAACTTAAAAATATATTGGTATGCTTTCTGCTTGACACTAAAAATTATTTTGAGACAGACAGAGATCTAACTGGTAGAGTACATACTTGTGTATTTGAGCCCTGGTATCACAACCAGGAGTGATCGATCCACAATAGCAACAATGAAAGTCATTTTATGCTAATTAACTTCATTTCTTGCTTAATGATGATTTCCCATGCCTAACCCTGTGTAGATGGAGAACTTTTTTTCAACCAAGAGTCATAAATCTGCTGGTAATGTATAAACAAGACTCAAGCAAGAGAGAAATAGGCTCTGATACAGAATTCTGGGACTGTGTTAGGTGCTGATGAGGGGAGTATTGCTTCCAGCTGATGGACCTGGTTAAGCGGGTAAGGTGGTAAGGGGGTAAGGTTATCTCTCTGTTGAACTTTTTAAGAATGTGAGAATTTTGGCATGCAGCAAAAAAAAAAAAACAAGAATATTCTCAATGGGAGACTCAATAGGCTGAGAAACACAATTTGGAAATCAGGGCTTGGATAAAGGGAATAATTAGCTTCTTTGGTTTTGTTATAGGATTAAGATAGGAGAAGCTCCCTACAGGATAAAGCTAGTGTTCTTAAATATCTGTCTAAAGTGTTTGTTTTTTCACTGTAGTGGTTTAGGTGGACAATATTTGGCTAAAGCTTAGTTTCATAATTTTTTTAAGTTTCATAAAATTAAATCTGGTAGAAGGTGCCCAGAGCTCTGAAACAAAATACTGAGCTCTGGAATGAGCAATCATGTGAGGAGGGAGTGAGAGTGGAGATCCGTGAAGGGCGATGTCTGTGTTTCAGGGCAAAGAGAGTGAGCACAGCTTTCTGCAACTTGGCACCAGTGACACTTTGAGGGGACGTTATTTTGTTGTAAGTTGGGGGTTAGAGAATGTTTGGCATTGACTCTATATTGACTGTTAGTGTGCTTCTCCCAGTTTTGAAAGCCAAAGTGGTCCTCAGAGATTGTCAACTGTCTCCTTAGATTGAAGTTATCCCTGGTTGAGAATAATTGGGTGAAAGTTTGAGAAGCAGTTCATGAGAGTTGTAATAGGTTGAACCTGAATGCAAAGGTTAAGATCTTTCCAAATGACCTACACATCCGTCATTTCTTCATGCTCAAATTCTCCATATAGTCACCATGCAGATGAAAACACAAATGCACACCTAGGTATGCACATGTATGAACACAGTACATGACCTAAATTCAGATGCATACAAAATACAAACACATGTGTGTGCATATACAGACACAGATATAGTCTAGAGTAAAATATTCCTACAGAGTGCCAAGAAGACAGATAGGGAGGAGTGTGTGGGTCAGGTATTTTCAAGGAAGCTGAGTGCCTGATAGGTAAGATAGAGGAGTGCAGATGCAAAGTTGACAGGGCTCTAATCTGGAGTCTCTCACTAACTTCTTAAACTGTCCTAAATCCTGATAAATGGGAAGGAAAAAGTGGTGACTTCCCAGTGATGATGGGACTGGCAAAAGAAGGCTTTAATCTTGATCTGAGACTCTAGGACACCATCAAAATAATCAAAGACTGAGTTTGCTTCTCTGGTCTGCCTTTTAGTCTAAGACTCAGGAGATGATAGTGATCATGAAGACTTTGGGAAGAGTTTAATTTCATCTCACTGTTTCTAGTTCACTGACTCAAGCAAACAGCTTGAAATCAACTTCAATGAGCCTCTGTTTTCTTATCTGTCAAATGGGTGTGATATAGGTTTTTTTTTCATTATAAGAGTTCACTGTATCACTGTCTTCCCATCTATCGTCGATTTGCTCGAGCCGGCACCAGTAACATCTCCATATGACCTGTCTCATGCAAGTAGAGCCCAAGGGCACCTGCTTGCTCCAGGAACATAAAGAGCCTCAAACCATTCCATCAGGTCATGGGAATGAGGTCTATAATTTTACTGGTATCTGGCATATCAAATATGACACGGGTAGCTTGCCAGGCTCTGCCGTGTGGGTAGCATACTCTTGTAGTCATCTCAAAATCCAGCATTTATTGATGAACCGGCTGTGATAGGCTGGTCTGCTGGGTGGAGTTCTGACGAGGGGAAGTCGGATGTGGAAAATGGAGGCCCTCATGGAGTGGGGGCTCGTCTGGCTTGTTGTGAGGCTCTGCTGGGGTGGCGGGCCAGGGCTAGAAACTGCCATGCCTCCCGGGCACCTCATGAGTGGCTGGGCACAGTGAGAGCCAGTAGCAGCTCTGCCCCATGTCTGAGGAGTTAGGGAATTATAAATTATGAAAGCATCTGTCACATTGTAGCAACTTTATAAATAGTTCTCGTTGTTACTATATTTATTATAATGAGCTTGTGTTGAAAGCAATACTATATCTAAAATCTTTTTTTTAATTTTTTTTTTTTTTTTTTTTAATTTTTTATTACACCACCATGAAACATAAAATTACATTTAGATAACAAATAACTTGTTATCAAATCTATTGACTTAGAACATTTGTAAATTAATAAATATGTACAGCTTTAATTTTTTATGTTGGTTTACCTGAATTTTATGTTACCTAAGTTCTTTGAATACTGTTTTCTAATCCCAAGAAAAATTCCAATTTTATACTATAAAATAAGTGTTTCTAGGTTATAAGTAACAATCTCTTAGACAGATTCAAGTATTTGTTTTCCCACAAAATTAATTTTAATAAATCCTTTGTAAATTTCTTCACTCTAAATCACATTTTTAAATCAATATCCATGTACCTGATTATGTAGTTTTGTGTGACATGTATGTGTACTCACAAATAAGTGTATATATTATTGATCTTTGCTTCAATTGCTTATCATATCAACTGGTTAACACTATCCACTATTTGTTTTTACTTTTTCACTCTTCAAGCAGAAAAGTTATTTACTTGCATTCATTTTCCAAGAACTACATCAGGACTTTTTGCATATTAGTTTCCATATTTGATTTTACTTGGTTTGATTTATAGGGTGAGGAGCTTTTAAAGACATTTCCCATAGGACATTTATTTTCTTTGACACTGTTTTATAACTAGACTCTGAGTTTTTGGTTCCTAAGGACATGATTATTGCTGGTTTTATTAATTAGTTTATGCAGGGATTTATTTTTGGACGAATAATGCAAAGGTTATTTTAGTATGTGTCTTAATTTTAGGTCATATTTTAGATTATCATTTTATCTATGAGTAAGATAAGAAAGCCTATTTAAAAGGTAAATTTTGAAAAATGACATTTAGAATCATCAGTATAAAACCAGATAGTTTCCAAAAAGTATTAAATAGTCACTTTTACAGTTTTCTCTGAATATCTGTTAAAGCACATGGTGCTGGAGGCTTGAAGCAGGACCACTGCGGTGTTAAGTGCTTCACTCCTACACTCTCTCTCCAGCCTGCCTTCTCACACATTTAAAGCTACCTACACAAAATAATGTTAAGTATTCTTTACATTTGTTCAATTTTACTCCTGGCTTTTCACTCAGGAATTACTCCTGGCGGTGCTCGAGGGACCATATGGGATGCCGGGATCAAACCCGGGTTGGCCGCTTGCAAGTCAAACACCCTACCTGCTGTGCTATCGCTCTGGCCCCAAGATTAGCTGTTTAATAGTGGTTCTTTATTTCTGTTTTATTGACTCCTAACACCTCGAGGATGTGTAAAATAGGTTTGCAAAGGTCATCATCCTTAACAGCGGGGATGCCTTCTCTGTCCTCAGGAATTAGGCAGATGTATATATTTTGCTACCCACGGCAGGAGCCTGGCAAGCTACCCGTGTCGTATTTGATATGCCAGATAGTAGTAACAATTATAGACCTCATTCCCATGACCTGATGGAATGGTTTGAGGCTCTTTATGTTCCTGGAGCAAGCAGGTTACCTTCGACTCTACTTGCATGAGACAGGTCATATGGAGATGTTACTGGTGCCCGCTCGAGCAAATCAAAGATGAGCGGAAAGACAGTGATCTGTTAAAGCATGTTTGTTATAGCATTGGGATTATCCCTAAAATACTCCCCTTCCCTTTTTAGCATCTGGATGATTTTCTATGTAATGTTGGAAGACAGGTAGTATTAACTGTTATTACTATTATCAAAAGAGCTTTGAAATCAGACAGATTGGTCAGTATTTAAACCTGGCTTCATCACATAGGAACTAGATGGGCTTAAGTCATTCAGCACATGTGAGTCTTACCATATCTCCCCTGTAAAATAGAGATAACAAATATGTCTCAGAAGAACAAAGACAAGTGAGGGAGAAATCAGGACTCCATTAATGATAACTGCTGTCAAATTCTGTCCACCTCAGAAAACAGCATTTTCTGTCAAAAGAATTATTTTCCCTTGATTGCTCCACTTCCATTTGCCATTCTGTTCTAGTTTGGGACAGTCTCTCTTCAACTTCCAGGGAAAGAAAAGTTCCAACCCGAAAGCCTGATCCTTCTCTTCTCCTTCTTGTCTCCTCACCTCTCCACTAGCAATGTCTGGGTTTCCCTCTGTGATGTGACTCATCTCCCAACCTGCATACTTCCAGATGTAAGGACTTAGCTTTCACAGATTTTCCTCTCCCCCTGAATCCTTTCTTTCTTTCTATAGGTCATTATTCACTTGTATCGCTTGTCTAACCATTGTTCATCAATTTGCTCTAGTGAGAACCAGTAACTTCTCCATTCATTGGGAATGAGGTCCATTATTTTTACTGTTTTTTTGATATATTGTTGCAGGACACTTAAAAGCCTCTGCATCTGCCCTGGATTTCCTCCTGCAGATCACTTCGTAGATAGGGGGGTAGTTTAAATGTGGCAGTTTATCTGACCATGTATTCTGTACTGGCTTGTATAAATATTCTCTCATGCTACCACAATCATCGTGGGACTAGCTAGATCTTACCAGCATATTTGCCTGGCCACGTTGGATCTCTAAGTAATTAGTCCAGAGAGAAATGTTTGCCTCCAAGTAAGCAAGCATGGCTTCCTGATAACTCAAAGGCAACTAAAATACAAAAGTACCGTGAAGTAGATGAGACTCTTGTGAAGGCTTGGAGAAATATTTAACTGGCATTAGTATAGTTTTTGGTACAGAGACATGCCATCTCAGAAACCCCTTTCTCTACCCTAAAAAGGCATTTCCAGGCAGATCTTGGCTCAAAAAATTAGCATATAATAGGGCCTAGGTGAGGTGCTGGGAGAAATTACCTGAGGGCATTTGACCCTCCCTGCTTCCCATAATAGTGGGAGGTCTGAGTTGTAGGGGTATAAAACTAGACTGCTTCCTCTCTTGCTCTCTCCTCTCTCTCTCTCTCTCTCTCTCTCTCTCTCTCTCTCTCTCTCTCTCTCTCTTTGGGCTCTCTTTTGGGGCTTGCACCCTTCTTGGGAGTTTTGTCTTTGTCTCCCTCTTTGTACGGCCTTAACACGTGGTGGCTGCCATCTTGGCCTACACATGGCAGGGGTCCTAGCCAGGAATCCTAAGCACAGGTTTTTTCCTATTGCTGATTTGTATGCCTGAACCTGTGATAAGTAAAGCATTTTAAAACTGCATTGGATTCCTGAGTCTTCATCCATTCCCGCTGGCTTTGGAGGTAGAAGGGAACTCGCTTCCCGGCACTGTCGGGGACCCCTGGCAGATTCCCAGACAATATTGAATACACCATGAGTAGCTTGCCAGGCTGTGCTGTGGCTCTGGTTCACCCCAAGGGGCCCAGTCTTTTTCTATGTTAGACCATCAACTATCCAGGGCCCACAGGGAAGAGCCTGGGGTCATTACTATTAGTGTAAAACTGTGTAGTGACCTGACGGTGAATATACCCTCCAAGGGATCAACAACCTTTATCTACTGCCACATTTCTCTGTTATCCTTTTCAACAAATCCATCCTGAAAGAGTCACTTCACTGCTTGTCCTTTCATTGTGTGCGCATATTCTCTTCACTCTTTCTCAAGCTTTAGTTCCTCACTACTTTAACTGTTGGTTCAAAAATATTTTTAACTATATTCTGGTCATATCCATTGACCTTTTGATTTTGGTAAGGCTTTCTCATTCATATTCTTATAATAGGATTTAAGATAACCAACCACATGTTGTATTTATTTATTTAATTTTGGGGGGTTACTACAATGATGCTCGCCTGGCTGTACACTCAGGAATAACTCCTGGCATGGCTTAGGGAACCATATGGGGTACAGGGAGCGGACCCAGGTCAGCTGCATGCATGTGTGCTCTGTGGTATAGCAAACGTTTATCTGCTATCCCTTTCTGTCTCCCTTAATCCAAAACAATGTCATCTCCTGGTTTAATGGCACAACTGATTTTGTTCCCCTGAAACTGATATTCCACATAGCAGCCAAAGAATCTTCTGATAGCATATGGCATAGCACTTTTTTATCTTAACACAAATCCTTCTGATTTTTTATTACTCTTAGAGAAGAATCCATTCTTTATAATGTGTAATATATATTTGAGTTCTAACTTTTTACTTATTTCATTCAATCTCAAACCCACTAATTATAGTAACATTATTTTCTGTTTCTCAAGCTCATTACATTTTGTCTTATGCATCAACTTGTTTACCCATAGACGTACCTATTACAGAAATAATAATGTACATTTAAATTCTATACTTTAATGTGCAAGTCTTAGATAATACTAGATTTTAGGATCAGGTCCTTCACAGGATCTTTCACATTTATACACTGTATGCAGTTCTAGGCAGGTTCTAGCTGATACCCATCATCCCAGTGAGCCTAGCAAGAAGTCAGAACATCCCCACATCATGAGGTCAGTCATTCTCAACATCCAGACTCCACAGTTCCTCAGAGCTCCATCCAAGAGAAACCCTGATCTTTCCCTTTAAGTTTCATCAGTAAATGCTTGAGATGAGAGCCTTCTTCTGAGAGTATAGCACCTACATGGCAGTATCACTTGTCACTTGTATCACTTGTCTTTCCATTGTTCACCGATTTGCTCAAGCGGGCACCAGTAACATCTCCATAAGTCCTGTCGCAAGCAAGTGTAGCCCAAGGGCATTATTATAGAACACTATTATAAAGGCTTTCTAAATTTATAAGTTAGAAAGAAAGGAATGCCCCCATGAAATGACTCAGAAGGGGAGGAACAAATAGAGAATGAGTGCATTCATTTGTGGAATACATAAAAGTAATAGTCTGAGACTAATATTCATGGGCAGCTTGCCGGAAGTATGTGGGGTAGAAGGCAATTAGTACAGAAAAAGTACCAGTATGCAGTAACAGTTGGAAATGATCACTCGGGACAAGAACTGAGTATTGCAAGTAGGTAAAATAATATGATAACCTTTCCATATCTGTATTGACAACCATAATGTAGAGAGAAAGAGATAAGAGAGAGAGGAGAGAGAGAGAGAAGGGGAGGGAGAGAGGAGGGATAGAGAAGTGAAAGCGCCATATTAGGGTTTGGGGAGGAAAACTGGTGATATTGGCGGTGGGAAATGGGCACTGGTGGAGGGAAGAGTGTTGGGATATTATATGATTAAAGCCCAATACTGAACAACTTTATAACTGTATCTTATTGTAGTTCAATGAAAAAATAACAAAAGAAAGACATGTGAAGTCACATAAATTGGCTTTATACTTTATTAAAAAGATATTTCATGATAAAACAAGAGACTTAAAATTATTAATATTTTCAACAGATTTTGTGCATGGACATATTTAGGCATACTTTTTTTCCAAAACCTGTAATGTATCCAGGCAAAGGAAGTGCCTTACTAAGGAACTATATCTCTGACCCCAAGATTTTTTTATATTAATTGCTTTACTCCTTAAAATTTTCACTTGAAATATCATGGACAGCTTTTCAGCATAATATTTAAAGGCATAATTCATTTTAATGGCTATAAAACATTTAATGTGACTATTCCACGTTTTATTTAGTATGTTTATAGGCATTTTATTATTCCCAGTTTTTGCCACTATAAGCAGTACCACAATAAATTAAATTGAGTACATATCTTCTACACATTAATATTTTTAAAACTTTAGCAGAATATGAACCTAGAAGAGAGATAGCTTAGTCATTGATTTTATTTTATTATTTTTTAAAAGTATTTTATTATACCACTGTGAGATATATAATTACAAAGATATACAATTAAAAAGTTCATATTTGGGTTTTGGTCATACAGTGTTCTAGCACCCATCCCACCACTAGTGCCCATCTCCCACCACTAACGTCCCCGGTTCCCCCCCCCCTCCCCAGCCTGCCTCCATGGCAGGTTCTTTATTTCTTTCCCTTTCTCTCTCTTTCTCTTTTCCTTCCCTTCCAGACTATGGATTACAGAACATACACTAAAGGGTTGTCATGTGTATCTTTTTGCCTGTATTTAATGCTCAATTCTAGGTTAGTATTAGTACCCTCGACAATTGTTAGCACACTGTTCAATTTTCTGTCTTACCTAGACTTGAATCCCATACGTTTGTGTTAATTTCCACCTTTGACAAGACCTCCTGTTACAAGATCATGTTTCACTTGACCTTGGATATTGGTATCTTAATATGTACATATATATTTATGTCATGCAAATAAATGCAGTCATTCTGTATCTGTCTCTCTCCTTCTGGCTAATTTCACTCAACATAATCTTTTCCATGTCCATCCATTTATAGGCAAATTTCATAACTTCATTTTTACTAACAGCTGCATAATATTCCATTGTGTAGATGTACCAAAGTTTCTTTATCCAGTCATCGAGTCTAGGGCACTCTGGCTGTTTCCAGAATCTGGCTATTGTGAATAATGCTGCTATGAACATAAAAGTAGGGATGGTGTTTCTGCTGCGTATTTTTGGCTTCCCAGAGTAGATTCCCAGGAGTGGTATGGCTGGGTCAAATGGAAGTTCAATTTCTAGTCTTTGGAGGAAAGCCCATATTGTTTTCCAGAAAGGCTCTACCAGCCGGCATTCCCACCAACAATGGATGAGTGTCCCCTTTTTCCCCACATCCACATCAGCACTTGTTGTTCTTGCTCTTTTGAATATAGTCATTGATTTTAATGTCATCAATTTCTCACATATTTTGCCTATTTGACTTGTGAAAACTGTGTCATGTTTTAATGTTTGCATTTTCCAGAATTGCTGTTGAGGTTTAGCATTAGTTCATCAAACATGTTACTGGACACTCATGATGTGCCCAGCACTGGGCTGGAACAGGTTCCTGTAGGCCAACGCAACGGATGGGCGGACATTGTTCAGTTGGCTGCTTAAAGTCTGCCAAACTGAAGAATTTTAAACTTTCTGATCAACATTCAGCGAATGTTAGGTGACATTGCTAATTTGGTTGCATTCTGCTAAACTGGATAATTTTAAGCCTTGTGATCAGCAGATACTACCCACTTTTCAGTTACTTGCTACATTTGCACAAGCCATTGATTGTATAGACTGTGTCCTAGGTGATTTGAATATAAAAAAATTGAACTGTGATCAGACAGACAAAGGTTCCTGGCGTTACAGATTTTATATTCTTAAGTGTCAGAAAAAAAAAGTCAGAAAACAAATTATATATAAAAGAAAAGAATGAAGATGTATGTGTGTGTGTGTTGTGTGTGTGTGTTTGGGTGTGTGGTGTGTTGTGGGAGCTGCAATTTCACATAAAGTGATGAGGGCTAAGCATCTAGAGAAGACATTAGAGCAGAGAATCCTTGAAGGAAGTGAGAGAATACAAAACCTTGACTAGTATTTGAGGCAGAAGATAATGCCTGTGCAAAAGCCCTATTTAGGTTCAAGCCTGTGGTTCCAAGGATACTACAGCAGCCTCTAAGGTCAGAACCAGCAAGGAGAGATGAATAGGGAAAAAGTCTGAGAGAAAAGGAAGCCTGAGAGGCTGTTTTAGATCGCTGCCTTCAACTGTTAGTAAAGTGGAGCCACGGGAGGAGTTCAGCATCATTTCTTGAGTTTATGGGCATTTGAATTTCTTCTTTTTGAGAACTGCTTCCCATAACCTTTATAGATATATCAATGACATTCTTTTCATTCCACTTATTGATTTTTCAGCACTCTGTATAATATTAGAGTGTTTCATCTTTTTACCTGCCATATGTTTTACAAATATTTTCTTTCAGGTCATGGTTGAATTTTAACATTTTAAAAGAGTTTCTTATTCTTATTACCTGCTTATATATAATTGTTCTGCAAAAAGCTTTGTAACTTATTTCCTGTTATCTGGGTTTCCTGTACTATTCAAATGGACCTCTCCACTCTGATGCTTTAAAGTTTTCCCCCTTTTAAATATTATTGGCTTAATATTTTTTGTTGCAAACTTTTGAATTAGGGTTTTGAGGCATTTTAATTTATTTTTGTGAGATAGGAAATTCACTTAAATTTATTCCGGTTCAGAGTTTAGCAAAACATGACCCACAAGTCAAATAGTCTATTGCCCATTTCTTAAATGTTAAAGTTTTGTTGGAATATAGTCAAGTCCAGTTGCATATTGTTTGTTTCTTTTCTTTTGACAGTGACCCAGAATTTACAAAGTAGGTTTAAGGACTGCAAAGTTGAAGATATTCTTGGCTATTTTTTTAAGTGTGTTTCAGTTGATTAATTGATGTTTCTTGCAGTGTTGCATTAAAAAGTATAGTCTTAATAATTAACGTACTGTGTTCCAACAGTACTAATTTCCAATTAAATACAATTTTTGTACTTGGACTATTTGTTTTATCCACCATTAAATTTCTGTGTCCGTACAATTATTATAACAATTTGTGAGATCTGAAACCATGAAAGGCAAATAATTTGTTATTACTAGCTCTCAAGTGTCTCTAGAAAACCCTGATATATTTAGTCTCCCAAATAAACTGTAAAATATTTCAGTTTAAACAATAGGGAAGATGATACTATTATACTAAGGTGGTGTATTTGTTTAGGTGTAAATGCCACTTATAGTTTATTTTTATATTTACATTTATTAATTACATTTATATTTATATTTTTACATTTGAATTTCTCAACCCAGGAAAATGCTTTTATCTATTTAAATTATACTTTACTTTGTGTTTTTATTGAAATTTTATAGCACTTTACAGTAATCTTATTAGTTTAATCTGTATTTTATGGTCTCTACAAATTTTATTGAGGTTTTTAATTTTCATATTTACTCTAATCTGAAATTGTTAGTATTGACATTTATCTATTGGACATATAAATTCAAACACCTTACCAAATTATTTTTATTATTTCAAATATTCTCTTAGTGGGGCCAGAACAATAGTACAGCAGGTAGAGTGTTTACCTTGCAATGACTAGCCCAGTTTTGATCCCAGGTATCCCAGATGGTTCCACCTAGCCTTCCAGAAGCCATCTCTGAGTCCAGACAAGGCCAGGAATAAGTCCTGAGCACCTCTGGGTGTGGCCATCAAAACGTAAACCAAAGAAACAAGCAAACAAAAGAAATGTGCTTCTAATAGAGTCTTTTGTATTTTCTAGAAAAATAATCAAATGAAACTTTTTTTGTTTAGTGACTATTGGAACAACTACTATTCTTTCTAATCATTATGAATCACATTTTACCCATTATTATTATGCTTCTTGTTGGATATTGTTCACTTGTATCACTTGTTCTTCTTGTTCATTGATTTGCTCCAGTGGGCACCAGTAACATCTCCATTTGTCCCTGTTTGCGTGCTAGTATATCCCAAGGGCATCTGCTCGCTCCAGGAACCTGAAAATACTCAAACTATTCCTTCAAGTCAAGGGAATGAGGTGTATTATTATTACTGGTTTTAGCATATCAAATACTACGGGTAGCCTGCCAGACTGTTGTGTGGGTGCTCAAAGTTTTTGCATTTACTGATGTACCACAGCCTTGTGTAAACTGGGAGAGCCAGTAGCAGCTCCATCTGTGTCTGTGAAATAGGCTTCTCTCTAGGGTGGGGGTTCTGATGAGCTGGGCTTGAGATTGGCTTCTCTCTTGGGTGGAGCTCTGACGAGTTATGGAATCTGGATGTTGAAAATGGCTGCCGTCATGGTGCAGGGGGCTCCTCTGGCTTCTTCTGAAGGCTCTATTGAGGGTGGCAGGCCCGGGCCTGAACCTGTCCCTCCCTCCTAGATGCCTCATGATCAACCAAGAATGGGGAGATCTGGTAGCAGCTCCCTCTGTGTCTGTGAAATAGACTTCTCTCTAGGATATTGTTAGACTTCACGTATATTTTGGACAATTTCCTTTTTTTCTAATTTACTGTCATTTTCATTATGAATGACTTTAAAGTTTCCTGAGTTGCTACAGCTGATTAGAAAGAAAGAATGTAATCCTGTTCTCTATGTTTTCTACCTTCTCAGAGGGAGCACATCCAAGACAGTGTCAGGAGACCTGGGTCAACCACCAACAATTCTTGACCAATTGTATCAGACAGCTGAATGCTAGAACTTAGCATAAGGTGCTCAAAAGGCCTCAAAGAAAGTGTTCAAAGGAAGTAGGATACTTCCTCATTCCCTGTATGTACCTCCACTCTTCTCTAAGTGTAGGTTCCTAGTAATGAGGGTCTCCCATAAGTCAGGGTGTTTAGGAACCACCCCCACATACATCACTGTATCACTGTCTTCCCGTTCATCGTTGATTTGCTCGAGCAGGCACCAGTAACATCTCCATATTCCTTTCTCATGCAAGTAGAGGCCCAAGGGCACCTACTTGCTCCAGGAACATAAAGAGCCTCAAACCATTCCATGAGGTCATGGGAATGAGGTCTTGGTTTTTTGGGTGGGTGTGGGTGTTTTGTTGGGGGGGGGGGGGGTGGGGGGTGCGGGGGTCTATAATTGTTACTGGCATTTGGCATATCAAATACGACATAGGTAGCTTGCCAGTCTCTGCCGTGTGGGTAGCATACTCTTGTAGTCATCTCAGAGTCCAGCATTTATTGATGAACCACACGGTGCCTCTGGTCTTCTGGGTGGAGTGCTGATGAGTGGGAAGTCCAGATGTGGAAAATGGAGGCCCTCATGGAGTGGGGGTCGTCTGGCTTGTTGTGAGGCTCTGCTGGGGTGGTGGGCCAGGGGCTAGAACCTGCCATCCCTCCCGGGTACCGCATGAATGGCTGGGGACAGGGAAAGCCAGTAGCAGCTCTGCCCACATAGATATCAATAGAATTATAGGTGTAGTGTCCTTCTCTTTATCATCTCTTTCCTTTTGAGATTTCATGCAACAAGAATCTTCCCCAGATACTAGTAAGCTCCATAGTAATGAATTCAGCCTAATAATAAAGTCAGAGAGGAATTCAGACACCACGACTTCCTGAAATCACTTATCTCTTATTATCTTTTGAAATTTTATTCCTTATTTTCATTTAGATAAAATACATATAATAGTCTTAAAGTATACAACATTGGTGTAAAAATCTGTTACTTTTAGATTTCTAAAGTAAATTAAATAGACTTTCTTCTTTGGCGCACATTCTTCTTGAACTTCTCTTGTTCTGCTTTCTACCTTTTCTCATGTTTGGAAACTCAGAAGCTAAGTGACATTGAACCTGGTGTTTAAGTCTTCTCAGCTCCAATCTCTGCCTTCCCAATTCTTGTGAGAGGTCATGGTTATGTTTGCCAAGGGACTAACAAGGTTCATAGCAAGGGCAGTTGGTCTTGTCACTGTTATTCTTAATTACTTATTCACTGCTGTGGCCGATTACTTCTGTGGAGTTGTCCCTATAATTGACTTAACACTCAACAATGAAGGGATTTACGGCACTTCAAGATCTTGGAAATATTGTTCAACATTCCAGACTAAATATTTTGATATGTAAAAGGGGGCCATCTGAACTCATCCTGGCTCTTGTTCTAATTCTTTGATAAAAAAAAACACCCCCACCCCCTCACTCCTGATACGTAGAAACCAACAATTAGTAATACAATGACAAATAATACCACAAAGCAGGTATTATTTAAACTGTGGCTTGGCCGGTGTTAGACTTGTCATGTTATTTTAGTAATTTCAGCAAGCCCAGGAGTACAAATAGTTGTAATTAAAGGCTTGCAGTAACAGCCCTGTCAGGTCCTTATGTGTATCGCATTTGGCACATGTTTCAAAGCCAAGAGCGATATTAAATAGACCATCTGTTGGTTTTCATTAGGTTTTCTCTCATCAACAGCACTATTAAATATAACTGAACCCATTTAAAAAAATCCCTGACATCTGTGCTTTCAATTGGAACGTTGATCAATATTAATAACAATGCTACTTCACCTGAATTTATTATTAATGAAAAGTTAAATACAGCATAAATATGAATGTTTGCCCTACAACACTTTTAATAGTACTTATCCAAACAAAGTCATGAAAAGCACCTGCCTTATGAATAGAAATGATGAAATGCCTAGATTAGAGGATCCCATTGAATCCCACTGGGATTTGCCAGTACCTTTAGCATCCGAAGTTGCAGACTTTTTTTCCCAGAAAACCTTTCCCTAGAAATTTCATCCAGAAAACTTTTTAATTTCCTTTTAGAAACTGCTTAGGCATGACTTCATCTTGAAAGTTCTTCCTTGCTTAACAGGCTGATTCATTTTTCTTCTGCACTCCTGAATGTGTGTGTATGTGTATGTGTGTGTGTGTGTGTGTGTGTGTGTGTGTGTGTGTTTCATAACCAAACTTCAGTTGCTTTCATAGATGTCTTCATGCAAAGAGTGGAATCATGGTTGGCAGCTTAACATTAAGACTTATACATATTTTATTATACCACCATGAGATAAATTTATGGTATAATAAAATATATTAAAAAATAAAATAAAACTTATACATAGTAGTTGCTATATTGAAATCAGTCAAAACTATAAGTTCCTGAAGGACTGAATAAAGAGGAATTCTACTCAAAGAAGAAAAAAAAGACTTGACCATTTCCACCTTGATATTAAATTCAGTAGTTTGTGAAGATTTGTATTTTTCTCCCATCACACAAGCAAGGCACACAACAGATTTATAAGTCCAGACATTAACACTCAACCAAAGTCTGTCTGCTTTTTCATTTATGCTGTTATTTCTGGCCCTGCCATCCTGGCCCCACATTTAGGATGCTCTCGCAAATTGTTTTCTCTGAGGTCATTAGTGATATTTTGATTTAATGGAGAATTTGGATCTAGGGTAGCTGGCTGATATCAACAGCTTAACACTTGGATATGCGCTCCTTCTCTAGGCCATCAACTAGTTGACAGCAAATACCAGCTTTAATTTATCTCCTAATTCCTTGTTAAGTGTATTGTTAGGCACAGTGTATGGCTTAAGAAAATGTTGTTGAACTATTTAATTTGAGTAGAGTATCTAATATATGTTAAGCAAAGTAAATTCTCAGCATCCACTCACTCACTTTTTCATGGTTTGAAATACAAGTATTGTTTTGCTTTTTGTTTGGGGATACACCTGCCTGTAGGTGTAAGGCTTACTCCTGGCTCTTTGCTCAGGCATCACTTCTGGCAGTGCTCTGGGACCATATAGGGTGCCTGCAATTGTGCCTTAGTCCGTAGCATTTCCCAGAGGATGAGTACAGCTTTATGGGCCACTTGGCAAGTGTCAGGGTTGGCCAGAATGCAGAAGTGAGGGAAAAATAGGATCTGAACCTTTTATTCTGGTCCCAGTATCAAGGAATGGGTGAAGTATAACACAGTTGCATACACTGAGTCAGTTTGAAGAATTTCAAAGCTTCTGGGAAGTAGAGCCTCTATCTGTTTGTCTTGCTTCCAGGTCTGTGGGTGACTGGTCAGAGTGTGAAAATTTAAAGAAGGAGAAAAATTAAGCACCGGGTTGTTTGATTTGTATAGGAAAGGCCCACTCTCAAGTTGGCTGTTTAATACTTTTAAGTACTAAAGAACTGTGGTGGGGAGGGGCATTTCCCACTAGATTAGAAAGGCTTTAGGTGCCTGAACATCAGAATCAAAAAGAACTTGAGAACTCATTCAAATTTTTTTTCTTTGAGTTTTCAGCCATATATGGCCAGGCACTGACTTAACTGCTGGCTCTGTGCTCAGGGCTCACTGCTGCCGAGCCTCAGGGAGTCATATGTGGTGCAGTATGAGAAAGGCTAACCCGGGTTGACCATGTGCAAGGCAAGTGCTCTGCCTGCTGTATTACCTCTCCTCGGCTCCTAATCTTATTAGGATTAATCTATCAACTAAACTATTTTCAACAAATACTTCTTTGAAGAGTGTCAGCACTGGGATTTTGTGATAAAAACTCCATTTTAAATAGTCACAGGCTCTGTTTTTTTTTTAATTCTAAAAAAAATTTTTTTTAGTAGTTTACAGTCAAGTGAAGAAAATAGATGTGTAGTCACCATCGACTGAGCAATGACAGAAAACATTATGGGTAACCCCAAAGCTAAATCCATGGAATTGCCTAGTATTATAAGTCAATAATAAATTTTAGAGAAAGAAGAATTACAGTTGTCCAATTCGGGCGATATTGGTTGTTGGTCCCTAACTCACCAGGGGACCCCACGGAACCCCAAGATGGATACAAGATAATGAGCACATGCATCTGGGTTTCCTCAACCCACTTTGTTTCCAGTAACCTTCTGTAGCTTATAGTCAATTGTTTAAATACTTTGTAGATTTACCATATACTCTGACTTGCTTCAGATGCTCCATAGAAAAGATGCAAAAAGAAAGGAGATGAAAACACAAAGTTCCTGAATAAAAGTTACAGTGTTTAATACAGGAATTGCAAGTGTAGAAAAGGTGGGAAATGAAGACATATACATGGAAAGGATCAGGACGGAAATGCTGTGAGAATCCTCAGGATTTTATTCTAAATGTCCAACTACTTCTCCAAACTCTGACATATCTGAAAGACCCAGGGAAGAGGATTTATATTACAATTCCTAGTGTCAGTGCCCCAGCTTTAAGCAAGCTGAAAAAAAAGAAGAAAAAAACAGTTAAGAATATCTTAAAACATATTAACTGTGAAGCTGTAGAAAGAATTCTTGTTAAAATAATATGTTGATTTCTTATTTACAATATGTTTTAAAAAATCCCTTTCATTTGATGTTACTTTCAGCAAGATTTAAAAATGATTCCTTGGCATGTTTCTAAGGCAACCAACACACCTCTTAGAATCAATATGCAACTCCCTTCTTCGATCAATTGATATTCAGCATTGATCACCCAAATGTTTTTGTGAACTTTAAAAAAACTGGACACTCAATCACAAATACCTTTATCACTTTGTAAAATAGAATATGTGGTGTGCTATCTAATAAACCTTATTCTTCTTCAAAGGATATATTGTAATAAAGAAGCAGCTATCGACAACTCATAAAGGTTAGTTTATCGGAAGCTATCAGCCATGTTTTGGGGGCTGTACTGGTATGATTGTTCTTACAACACTCGAGTTGGATTATGTTTGAAAATTTAGTTTTTTAGTTTTGGGAGATACCACCACACCCTATATTTTGTTCTGTTTGTTTATTTTGGGGCCATGCCTAATGGTGCTCTGGGGTTACTCCTCGATCTGCACCAGGAATTACTCCTGGTATGGCACAGAGAACTATATGTGATGATGGGGATTAAACTCAGGTTGGCTGTTTGCAAGACAAGTGTCCAACCCTCCGTAACATCACTCCAGGCCCCAAACACACCCTAATTGAGTTTTTATTTGACACTTAGAGAATTGGGGTAAAAAGAATTTTGAGCACTACCATCTAGCTTTGCTCAGGTGATTACTAAGCTCTCTCTCTCTCTCTCTCTCTCTCTCTCTCTCTCTCTGTCTCTTTGTTCCTATATGGAAAGGGAACTTTTCTGGTCCTGGACTAGGTATCTTTGTCAGTTTAGTGGTGTGCAGGAAATTAGAAGATAAGGTATGCTAGGGGTCTGTGTGTTTATTTAGAGTTAAAAGAACTGTGAGAGAAAATAACGAATGATACTGGACACACAACTATTTTTTGGACCGAAATTCCCAAACCTCGAAAAATAAGCAAAGTACTTCTGTATCAGTGATTCTAAAATTAGCTATATACATCAACCTAAAGTAGAGAAAATCTTGAAGAGCAGATCTAAGAATTATAGATCCTAAAACAGATCCCAAAACATGGCATTTAGTAGGTCTGGAGCGTGGAAAACATGTTGCTCTAAAAGGATGTCTTTGAGAAGTTGTGGATTGACTTTGGGTTGATAATGACTCTCATTGCACCTTTCAGGCGAGGACACTATGATAAAAGGGCTTTGAATGAGCTTGAGGGGCACGCATGCACTCTCAGGAATGAGCATCTATGCTGTTTCTCTACCTGCTCCCTCTGAAACACATCAGAGTCCTAGAAAAAAAGGCCCCTCAAAGGCAAGCAAAAAATTAAATTCCTGAAGTTACTGAAATGTGACAGGAGAAATTTGGAAATCCCACAATCTTCTCTTGTTGGACATGTGTCTTTTTCTGACTCTTGGTGCCAATTGAGCTTTAAAGATTTGACCCTAGGATGAGACTTGGTCACTTTGTGCTACTGCTGTTCATGTTTTGTCACTGAGCTTTTTAGACGACCTCTGCTACTAAGGGCTTTTAGTAGAAATCAAGGGTTTGTCAAAAAAAGGAAATACTTCCAAACTAATTAGAATGTTAATTTCCATGTTAACTTTCTCAGTTAATAACTAAAATGCTGAACAGTTTAGATAAAAATGCAATGAGATCATCATTCACCTACAGTAATAGCAGTATGTATCAGATAGTGAATGTTCACGCCGTTATCCATTAATTTCTACCCTAGGCACCCATCCTAGGGAATAATCTGAAATACAAATATTTATGTACTAAAATACCCTCCAAAGTGTTATTCATAATAGCGAAACAATGAAAACAGCTGTCCTAAATGGTTAGGTAAATTAAGGAGCGCTCATGAGAAAATAGCAACCACTAATGATACTTATGAAAAATTATAGTACAAAACTTTCTGGGCAGGAAGCAGAATATGGATGGGGCTCTAACTGTCATATAAACTGTCATGCTCACATAGAGGTAAGTGGCTAGAAGGGGTGCGCCAACATGTACACAGTGTTGTGGCTTGATTTGCATTTGGTGTGGTGGTTCCTGTTTACCCATAGATCTTACTTGAAGCCCTGCTGAACCATCAGTCTAAAGAATATTCCCAGGTTTTTTATTCAAAATAATTTCTCTCTACATTTTTAAAAAGAAAATGCATCTGTTTATGTGCTTACATTGCAGAACTTTTCAAAAAATCATTAGAATTTCAGTTATGTGTTTACAAAGGAATATGCAGGTCTTACTTTTGAAAAACTGCAAGCTCTCTAAAGTGAAGCAAAGTCTGTTTTTCCCATTATCATTTACCAGGTGTCTAGTTTAAGTTGATCCCAGAGCTAATGAAATAATGAAATAATGTTTTCTATATCAGATTGACTAATGGCATCTGTACTCTTTCTTACATGTGTTGGATGTGCATGAATATACATGTGTACATAATAAGTTTCCACTCAATTTCACAATGTCTGACATTGAATGTTTTAAATTTGCTATTTCACCCTTTGCTGTACTTTCCTTATAGATGAAAAATTTATAAACACTGACAAACACTGGTAGTATGTGACATGGTTACTCTGAACTTAGTAAGGAATATTTTCTCTATCCATTCCTCTCTGGGCAAATAGTATTAGGGTTATCGGTACTGGGTATTCCAACGATGCAGGGAGGATCAGTTTGTACTCCACCTTTGCATGATTGCCTCACATTTAAGTATGTCCAGCCACAGGCAGCCAGGCAGCCCTGAGATGCCCAAGCAGACATTCTCACCTAAATTAAGGTCTAAGCTTGTCTTTGGAGTTTGTGGGTGTAGAGGGGAAGGGTGTGTAGTAAAGAGGCAGGGAGAGGAAGAGGGCCAACATGAGGTCAGGAGACTGAAAAAAATGGTTCATCCTTCTAAATAAAAATGTTGTGAAATAAGCACATTTCCAGCTCTTTTACACTGAAACGAGTATCACTGTATCACTGTCTTCCCCGTTCATCATCGATTTGCTTGAGTGGGCACCAGTAACATCTCCATATGTCCTGTCTCATGCTAGTAGAGCCCAAGGGCATCTGCTTGCTCCAGGAACATAAAGAGCCTCAAACCATTCCATGAGCTCAAGGGAATGAGATCTAAAATTGTTACTGGTATTTGGCATATCAAATATGACACAGGTAGCTAGCCAGGCTCTGCCGTGCGGGTAGCATACTCTTGCAGTCACCTCTAAATCCAGCGTTTATTGAAGCCAGGCTGTGGTAGGCTGGTATGCTGGTGGAGTTCTGATGAGAGGGAAGTCTGAATGTGGAAAATGGAGGCCCCTCATGGAGTAGGGGGTCGCCTGGCTTGTTGCAAGGCTCTGCTGGGGTGGCGGGTCAGGAACTAGAACCCGCCATCCCTCCTGGGCGCCTCATGAGTGGCTGGGCACAGGGAGAGCCAGTAGTAGCTCTGCCCCATGTCTGTGAGTCTCTGAGAGGGAGCAAGAGAAGAGAAAAGAGGAAAACGAGGAGGAAGACTCATTCACACATGTCAATTTATCTGCCCTCATGCTAGGCCTGGTTCTGTAGGGAAAGATAATCTCACACCAAATGAAAGAGAACTCAAAATGAGCCCTTCGTGTTGTAGTTTCTCCCAGGAAATAAAAAAAAGTCTCAGTGACTGAGATGCATAAAGTTGCATTGGATTCTATTGGAATTCAAATGCCAAATTGTGAAAAAGAAATTCAAGTTAAAATAAGTAAGCTTGTTAATAATACTGCACAATTGTTTCAGTTGAGTCTTCCTCCTCGTTTCCTCTTTTCTCTTCTCTTGCTCCCTCTTTTTTATATTTGCCTTGCTAAAAAATTAGATTATAGATATTAATCTTGGCCTATGTCTTTGCTACTGAAATTAACCTCAACTTTGGCTGTGAATGTTTATACTTACGGGAAAAAATGGGGTTTCTTTAAATTCAGAAGTTATTATCACTTGTATCACTTGTCTTCCTGTTGTTCATTAATTTCCTCTAGTGGGCACCAGTAACATCTCCATACTTCCTGTCATGTGCTAGTGTAGCCCAAGGGCATCTGCTCGCTTCAGGAATATGAAGAAACTCAAACCATTCCTTCTGGTCATGGGAATGAGGTCTATAATTGTTATTGGTTTTTGGCATATCAAATATGACACGGATAGCTTGCTAGGCACTGTCATGTGGGTGGTATACTCTCAGTAGTAGGCTCTCAATTCACGCATTTACTGATGAACCACTCAATAGGAGTGATCAGCTTATCTCTTGGATGGCGCTCTGATGAGCTGTGGGGACAAGATGTTGAAAATGGCGGCCCTCATGGTGTGGGGGTTCCTCTGGCTTCTTGCAAGGCTCTAGTGGGATGGTGAGCCAGGGCTAGAACTAGCCTTACCTCCCGGATGCCTCATGATCATCTGAGCACAGGGAGAGCCGGTAGCAGCTCTATCCTGTGGATCTGTGTCTCTGGTTCAAGCATACCTGGGCTTTAATAGTCTTCACTGTAGGGTGGGACTCTGCCAAGCAGGGCTTAGATTAGCTTTTCTCTTGGGTAGAGCTCTGACAAGCTGTGGAATCTAATGTTGAACATGCCTGCCCTCATGGTGTGGGGGTTCCTCCTGGCTTCTTGCACGGCTCTGTTGGGATGGTGGGCCAGGGCTAGAACTCGCCTTCCCTCTCAGATGCCTCATGATCAGCTGAGCACATGGAGAGCCAGTAGGAGCTCTGATATTATTATGAGCATCTGAAATCTTAAGGGGTGCTGTTAATTACGATTCTCTGACAAATTTTTTTTCAGATATTTCTTGGACAATATTTTTAAAAAGTACATGGAAATATTGATTTAAAATCTTCATTGGCAAGGTAATACTAATGTTTTAATATCTTACCTTTCTTTGATGAAAGAGTTCAGGTGTTAATTAGGCTGGGACATAGAGACTATTTTCTTCTTGCTTGAAAACAAGGCAGGACTCTTGTCAAAGTGAAACAAGATTTCTTCACCTACTGTACTCTTCTGTCCCACCAAACCTTTTGACATTCAATTGTAGTTTATCCATTTCTTCTAACACTTTGTTTCTCAGCTAGTTTCTGCAGTAATTTCCCAACAGGATTCCTTCTATCCAATTTTCTTGTTTACTTTGGATAAAACTGATTTATGCCTCTGGTCCTGGTATTATTATTTAAATTTTCTCTATTTATATTCAGATCTGTCTTTGTTAGGATAATAATTATATGGTCACCCTGTCCAATTTTAAACACGCTGAGCTCTCCAACCTCATATTTCACTTTATTTCCTTTTATCTACTGTACTTTCTTGTGTTTTATTGAAGCATTTCCTAGGATGTTAAATACATGTCCCTTTAGTCTACCACATTGCTTTTTTAACATTCCCAACAAGCTCTAAAATTACTTTCAAAAGCTTTCCTCTCTTTACCAATCTAAGTCAGGACTCAATGTGTTCTCAACATTTTACACAGCTGTAATTATTACATTTATTTGCATAATTATCTTATTCACATTAACTTCCTCATTAGATTCTATAAAACCTCAAATATGTATGAGGTAAAATGTTTGAGAGAGATTAGAAAATTCACCTGTGATAGCTGGGTAATTTCCCATTTTACATAACAAAAATGCCTATGGAACAAAAACAAAAAATCCTTAGAATGTTTGGGGAGAGTCCCTCGACTTCTTTCTTATAGGATTATTTTGACTGGTATATTAATTGCTGGTAGATTGCTTGGTCCAGAAACCTATGAAATGAAAATCCTTTTGAAATGAGTAATCAGAGCAACTACAAACTCAAGGAGGGTTTATCTTGAAATACTTGCTAAGCTTTAAGATTCATTTTCTGTCTTGTTCTCTGGTGGGTGATTTTGCTATTATAAAAGTACTCCTTAATGATAAAAAATATACATCATATTTGTTATGTCATTGTATCTTAGCTTTAGGGGACCTTAGAGTTTATTTAAACCAATGTATTTTTTTAGAAAAGTAGAATAGGAAACATGATACCACATGGAGGAGGTAACAGTTGCTATGCAAAAAAAAATTCTTCCAGAGATCATACCTGGATATAACAGATACTTGTTATCTACTTGCATCAGTACCTGGTATGTACTCTCCCACTCATTCAAAGACAAAGGCCATGACACTAAGTAAAAATCAATAAATTGAGCTTGGGGTAAAAGTCTATTTGAGACATGATTGTTTTCAAATCTATTCTATGCCAGTTTCTTGCCAGTATTCTCCAATAGACATGTATTAATTTGTTTATGAACTGAGTCTCCTTTACTCTAATTAAATTGTTGAAGGTGCTGTCTTATGGAGGGGATAAGGTTTGAATGAGTTGATGTTGTGGAAACTCCTCTTACTTTATAGGAGAAAGATTACCAGGTGGGTACTAACACTTTCAGCCTACTGCAAATGTGAGTAGAGAGTTTTCTTCAGAATCTAACCATGATCTGGCATCATGATCTGACATTTCAGTCACCAGAACTTTGATAAATTCATGTTTATTATTTCAAACACTAAATTATGCAAGATAATATAACACTATTTTGCTATAGAAGCTAGAACTAAGAAAATATGTGCACAGAAGAACTTTGAAATGAATCACTTGTATCCTTGTCTTCCCATTGTTTATCGATTTGCTCCAGTGGGCACCAGTGACGTCCCATTCGTTGGCAGTGAGGTCCATTATTGTTACTGTTTTGGGCATATCGAATACACCACAGGCTTGACAGTCTCTGCTGTGGCTCTGGGTTCATCCCAGGGGGCTCAGGTCTTTTTCTGTGTCCGACCATCAATCATCGAGGGCCCAAAGGGCAAAGCCCTGGGTGTAGACAAGTCTGTCTCCTGTCTGCACCTGCTGATGCAGCGGGCACCACAGCTACACCTGCAACACCTAGAGGGGCAGTAGAAATGAATAAACATATTAAATATAATTAAGAACTTTTATTAATTTTAGCAATGATTAGGAAATTTAAAAAGCTGATGATAAAATATTACTAGTAATTACATAAGTAGGCAGAGAAAGGCTATTTACAAAGACACAGTGAGAATCAAGAAATGATCAAGAAATTAAAAAAAATACATCTGTAATAGATTACTTGATTACTTGACACCCGCTACTCATCAATTTGCTGGAGCGGGCGCCAGTAACATTTCCATTTGATCCTATCACGTGCCAGTGTAGCCCAATAGCATCTGGTTGCTTCAGGAATACAAAGAGCTTCAAACCAGTTAGTTCAGGGTCTTGACAAAGAAGTCTGACAGTCTTGTAGGTGGGTGACCACATGATCTTTTGACATCCCGTGGAATCCAGTCAGTAACAGCTCTAGTCCAGCGGTCATCTCCAAATCGCATTACATGTCCAGCCCATCAGATTTTCAATGCCTTGACAAATGAGACAGTGTCCCTGACTGGAACAGTGATGGAGGTCAGAGCTGCGGATTCCTTTTTCACTTGAGATACCTAGTGATAGATACCTAGTAATAAACAGGAATTTAAGTCTTAGTTTTGAGGATGTAGATCTATGTCCTTTAATTATTTTTAAATCAGGAAGATTCAATGTGACCTGTTCAAGGGTGACACTGGTTTGCAATATCTTATGTTCTTCTAGACATCAAAGGTAATTATTTTATTGGTTTTGGGGTCAGGGTCAGCTGTGCTCCAGCCTATTTCCAAGTTCTGTGCACACGAGTCACTTTTGGAGGACACAGGGGGACCATATGTCATGCTGGGGTATAAACCTGTTCATTCCTGTACAGGCAGTACCTTATCTGCTGTACTATCTCTCTAGGCCCTGAAGTTAACTTTCAATCAATATTTTTAAACTCAGAGAACCTTAAGATTTACTAACAATTTCATGGTTTTGAATGCGATCACTGTGTATATTTTACTATGTGAATCTATTCTGTCTTAAAAATTATTTTTTAAAATTTTTTATTATACTACCATGAGATATACAGTTACAAAAAGTGTTCATATTTAGGTTTTAGTCATACAGTCTTCCAGCACCCATCCCTCTACCAGAGCCCATTTCCCACCACCAATGTCCTCTGATTACCACCTCCCAGCCTGCATCTATGGCAGGCAATTTTCACTTCTCTCTCTATCTCTCTCTCTCTTTCTCTCTCCTATCTGTCTCTCTCTCTACCTTCTCTTACACATTGTGATTAGCAATATATACATTTATAAGTTGTCATGTATATCCTTTTGCTTACTTTCAATGCTTAGTTCTATGCTGGTATTATCATTTACAATAATTATTAGTACACTGTTCCTTTCTCTGTATTACATAACCTCTGACTCCCACACATTTGCAGTAGGTTCCACCCACTGATAAGACCTCCTGATCCTAATTTTGTCTGGCCTTGGGTATTGGTATCATGCTATTTTTTTATATCTTGCAAATAAATGCAGTTATTCTATATCTGTCCTTTTCTGTCTGGCTAATTTCACTCAGTATGATCCTCTCCATGTCCATCCATTTGTAGGCAAATTTCATAACTTCATTTTTTGCTTACAGCTGCATAGTATTCCATTGTGCAGATATACCCAGTTCTTTTTATTCTGTCATCAGTTCTTCAGGAACACTGGTTGTTTCCAGATTCTGGCTATTGTGAATAGTGCTGTTATGAACATAGAAGTGCAGATGGTGTTTCCACTGTGTGTTTTTGGTCTCCCAGGGTATGTTTCCAGAAATGGTATTGCTGGGTCAAATGGGAGCTCAATTTCTAGTCTTTGGAGGAATGTCCACATTGTTTTCCAAAAAGGCTGTACCAGTTGACATTCCCACCAACAATGGATGAGGTCCCTTTCTCCCCTGCATCCATGCCACCACTTGTTCTTGCCCTCTTGGATATGTGCCAGTCTCTGTGGTGTGAGATGATATCTTATTGAATGCATACAATATGTTGAAGAAAATATAGAAAAAACCCTCCATGGCATTAAGCTAAAAGTATCTTAAAATATGAAATACCACTAACAAAGCAACTAGAAACAAAGTTACATATGGACTTCATGCAACTGAAAAGCTTCTTCACCTCAAAAAAAATAGGGAGCAAGATACAAAGACAGTCCACAGAATGGAAAAGAATAATCACCCAGTACCCATCTGAAAAGGGTTAATGTCCAGAATATATCAGGCACTGGTAGAACTTTACAAGAAGAAAACAGCCAACCCCAACAACAAAAATGGGGAGAAGAAATGAACAGAAACTTCAACAAGGAGGAAATTCAAATGGCCAAAAGGCATATGAAAAACGCCATCATCATTAATTATCAGAGAGATGCAAAATTTTTTTTGTGGGTGCAAGTATATCAGCTATTACAAAAAGAACATTTATTTTATTATTTTTTAGTATTTGGGAGAAGTTTTGGGTTACTATTTAGTAGTATTCAAAGGCTACTCTTAGTGCTGAATTCAGGAGTTATTACTAGTGGTGCTGGGTATCAAATCATGATTGTCTCAGTAATGCAAGGACCTTAGTCCTTGCAAATCTCTCCAGCCCTGAGAGGCCATTTAAGAGAAGAGATTCTGCTGGGGCAAGTTAGAAAATAAACTTTTCACCTCGTTTTCCCCCATATGCAAAGCCGAATAAGAGAAAACACTGGAAAGTCTTATGAGACTTC
>JAJIBD010038959.1:0-16394 GCA_021461705.1 Cryptotis parvus | reverse complement strand
AAAATAGTTCACTCTGGCAGAAAAAAAGGTAGGTAAATTAGTGAGAATGTAAATCATACTTGTTATGACTTTGAGAAGGACAAAGCCGGTATTATCTTTGATCACTTGTCACTTGTCATTTGCATGCCCTTTCTCTCTTTTGGTTGATCACTGACACATTTTATGCCAGTAATGTCTCCATTCTGGGAATGAGCTCCATTATTGTTACTGTTTTTGGGCATATCAACTACACCACGGGTAGCGGCTAGCTCTGCCGCGGGCTCTGGGTTCGCCCCTAAGGAGCCCAGTGGTGCACCAGTTAGCACTCGGTACTTATATGCCAGTACTTATCTTGTAATATTGGACAAAAATATTAACAGTTCAGGCTGATTGAAAAGATGTGTGTAATGAGTTTCTTAAGTATAGTAGCAGCAATTGTATATAGCTTTTTAATCATTGAAACTTAAACATGCCATTTTCTTTGCCTCCCAGTGTGGAAAGCATTCTAAAACTGTTTTCACCGATGCCATTTGTTTGAAGGTTTTTTCTTAGGTGAAACTGAGTATTGTAGTGGAAGACTTTGATGGCCCAAGCCATGGTATTGTGTCTAGGTATTTTGTGTAATTGTTCTTTAATTTTCTTAATCTTGGCTTAATTCATCTGTAGTTCTTTTGTTTGATTTTAAACCCTAAGGAATTGAATTTATTAAAATGTGACCACCAGAGTGAAGCTACTCCTTGTCTGCGGTGCGAAACAAATTGCAATTTATTTTCATTTCCTGTCCTCTATAAGGCAAAGATTTACATGTGGGATCTTGCGGCTGACACTGTAGATGGTTTCAAGGAAAAATCAGTGGTCCAGACTAGGTGTAAGAGAATATTTTATTATATAATTTCTCGTAGAACGAACAACATAAACATAAACTCTTCTTTAGGAAATGGGAAGTTTAAGAAAATTCATTTTTGGTATTTTCTCATGATTTCTGAAAGGCAACTCAAGTGTATTATTTATACTTGTAATATTTATCAATTTTAAGGCTTCCCGTTGTTCAACAATTTGCTCGTAAGAGGTTAGTAACGGCTCCATTCGCTATGGAATGGCGTCCGCTTAATGCTGCTGTTTTTTGCGTATATCGCACATACCACAGTTAGCTTACCAGGCCTGGGCCGTGGTTCTGTGTCTACTCCTTAAGACCAGCAAATATAGGCCAAATTCCTTGTAGAAAATTATTTCGGAAGATGTAAAAAGAAAATATAGTTAAAAGAAAATAGTTAAAAAAGAAATATTTAAAAAGAAATAATATTCTTCCAGAATAATTTTCCAGAAAGAGTGCTTTTCTGAGGTTTGTTTTCTTTGGGAAAATAATTTTCCAGAAAAGCAGAAAATTTTATTTTCTGAAAACACCTTGGGAAAGAAATTATTTCTGAAGATAAAAAGAAATAGATAAGAATATCAGTCCCACTCAAATGGTTTTAAAGATTTTAGTTAGAGACATGATGGCGGTCTTCCTTTGAAAAATAAATGATAAGTTCTACGCTTATCCCCTAAGTTTCTGCTACCTAAATGTCTCCTTGACTTGCTTCATATAGTTGTGCTGTAGCGCGTCCACGCCAAAGAAAAAGAGACTGGTGCAGTTTGAGTGGAATCCTCTGAAGGTTTTTAATGAGAAATTTTAAAAAGAAGTGTGGAACCAGTTTCAGGGCTTTCAGATTCTTGAAGCAAAGTACATATTGGGGTTGAGTGGCAATTTGAGTAGGGGTCAAATGGAATAAAAGCACTGGCACGGACTTTATGGAAATCACAGAAACAGCCGGGATGTCTAGTACGCGGTTTCCAGCGTAAGGCGGCAAATAGGTTTCAGACATTAATGGTGCTTTTAGCCACCTTTTCAGCAATCTCTCATCTTCCTCCTCCTTCTGAGCTCACGTATGCTCAACTCTTCCCTTGAACAAAAAAGGTATTCCATACATTTGCTTTCTCCTCCGGCCCCCCAAGTGGTGCATGGATTTATAATTGAATACCGCTTTTTCATGGTCCTAGTTTCATTGCTCTTGAATATTTATTATTCCACCATTATGTTTCTTCATGTCCCACTAGTTATAAGAGATGGCGCCCTGTGTTGGTTGCTCTTGCCTAATGATCTTCAACTCTCACTCTGTAATGGGATTTCCAGAAGCCTCCTCCATGCAGCAGCAAATTCATGATTTTTTCATCACCGGAGTAATATTCCTATTTGAAGATACACGCTGGCTTCTTTATGTCATCTAGACCTCATCTGCAAGGACCTGATGGAAATGGGTTTGAGGCTCTTTATGTTCCTCCTGGAGCAAGCAGGTGCCTCGGCTCTCTACTCATGAGACAGGTCATATGGAGATGTTACTGCGCCCGCCGGGCAAATCGGCGATGAGTAGGAAGATAAAGTGACAAAGTGATAGATAGCGATAGTGCTAGTCATCTAGTTCCTTTCTAGTACAATCCACAATGGTGACCCTGGATTGAATCTCAGTATCGCCATGATCCCAATAGAGCTATCGTTACTGGCCTCTCTCTGAGCAGATCTAGATGTGGTCTTGAAGACGCAGGTGCCACAAAGTTTGCTATGTGGACGTAGATAAATAGAATGTGAAATTATTGAAAATAAATAAAGCCTTATGAAAAACCCACACATTGCTATTATAGATTATTATGATTGTTATAATTGATAATTATATAAGTATTTATGTCTCTATTTGCATAGAAGGAGGTGAAGGAGCCTTTAATGCTATTTGATTTAAAGTCTTAATGTCCATGTTTTATATATTTTGAATTCAAGCACAAGCCGAACTAGTGGAAAGAGGTTTTAATAGAAGAAGTGCAGAAAGATTATCTTTTTAGACTATTTTTGGATACTACCGCAAAAATCCATTCTGTAGTAAGTTGACACACAAAATGAATGATTTATTTTATATACTCAAATGTAATATCTTGTATCACTTGTCTTCCTATTGTTCATATCGATGCACTGAGAGGGGCACGCTACAGTAACATTCCATTGTCCTGTAGCATGCGCAGCTTAAGGGCATCTGCTCACTCCAGAAACATGAAGAGCCTCAGATTATACCATTAGGTCGTGGAATGAGGTCTGCTATGTTACTGGTTTTTTGGCATACAAATATGACTTACGGGTAGCTTACTTAGCTCTGCTCATGGCACCTTGCATATCTCTGATATTACCCCTTATTAAATGGTATAGGTGTAAATATTCTTTCATTCCATGGGTAGGTAGGGAGTTGAGAAGGGGAGGGAAACTGGGAACATTGGTGGTGAAAATGTGCACTGGTGGAGGGATGGGTGCTGCAGCGTTGTATAACCGAGCCCAATCATAAAACCTTTGTAAATATTTATCTCAGTAATAAAATTAAATTTTTTTAAAAAACGTCTTGGGGACCTTCAAGAAAAGAAAAAAATGGGCACTTTTTTATAGGCTTCCCACTGGAATAGGCAGTTCTGAGTCTTTTAGGCTTCTGAGGCTTTTTAGTCAGCAAAGAAAGGGTAGTTAAGATAAAATACTTCTGACTTAGGACCAGAAGAGGAATGATGAAAAGTGGGTCAGTAAGACACAGGCCAACATCAGTGACCCCTGAAACGAAGAAGCCCAGACTCCTGACTTCCGCAACCTGGGCTCAGCGGTTAGTGAGATGCAAGTGAGAATCAATGGACCAATGTCCGTGAAACCTGATTTATTGAGACTTTATCCCTCAGGTCTCATAGATGTGGCTCGATTTCAAATGTATTTCTGAAAAATTATTCTTGCTAGCCACTCAAATTAATTCGGTACTTTCTAGGAACTTTTAATTACTTGTTATAAAACTATTTATTCCATAAATTCAAATAATAATTGATTTTATTGATAAAATAAACAATGCTTTTTTGTTTCCCCTCAAGTTCTTTTAACAGTTTCTCCCAAATTTTTATGATATTCTAAGTCCACCCTTAGACTTGTATTAACATGTAACATATTACATATTTAGTGATATTTGTCTACACTGTTAATGCTTATTTGGAAACTGTAAGTGAACTATGTAAATAAAAGAGGAAGTAAGCAATACCTTGCTTAATACATCCAGATTTAGATAAAAGGATCATTTAACAAACCAGAGAGAATGTCTTAGCAACTCTTGATTAGACTTATGATAAAAAGACTAAGAGAAGCAAAGCTCAATGATTTTAGAGGAAAAATATAAAAGTGATTTTAAATTAAATTATATTATATTATATAAAATACTGGTAGAGAATTTTCAAATTGATGCATTGACCTTTGTTACTATGGGATAAATATTTAGAATATATTATTACATTTAAAATATTTTATGCCATCTATTTTTCAATTTTGTTTTAGTCACATTCAATTTTAAGCTATTATAGTTATTTAAATATGAATGATATGTACAATAATTTAGGATATGGCCTATAAATATTTTACAATTAATTTTATTCAGTTAAATTTATATTCACATACAGGTAGAGTAGATAGTAGAGAAACTGTGTATGTCATATCTAGTTGTTCTTAAAAGTAAAATTGTGCAAGCCTGTAGAATAATATGATATCACTACATCACTACCATGATATTGACTTTTGATGCAGACCACTTATTTATTCACAGTTTTATGTGTGCTCTTTATATTGAGGGTTAAGTCACATGAGATTAAGTCACATATACAGTGGATTGAACCAACCACTATTGAGCAGATTGAACAGTTCTATCCCTCACAACACCCTGTGTGGTAATCTTAAAGCTTTCATCTTATTGTTTATAGCCCATTAATGGAGGCCAGATATTTTATACTTAAATATTGTTTAAAGAGAATCATATTGTATGTTGTCTTTTTTAATTGGAGGAATGGGTGCTGCAGCATTGTATAACTGAAACCCAATAATAAAAAGTTATGATTTTTTTAAAAAAAAATCAGTAATTCTCTAGAGTATCATTCATATTAAAGCACATATCAAAGATTCTTTGCCTTGTGGTGTGGCATACTATTTCATGTATGTGATATTCCGCTTAGTATGTAAGAGTAAGATTTTAAAATTATCTGCAAAAGGGTATCTGGGGTGCTTTTAGCTTTTTGTTACTATGAAAAGGAAACTGCTGTGAATATTTATGTGAAAAATTTTATGTGAATGTAAGTTAAAATTTTTTGCTATCAAAGCTTAGAAGTATAATTTGTAGGTCAGGAAGCTAATGCTAATTGAAAATTTAGTTTTAAAGATATTAGAGTACATGGTTTAAGGAACTTTCCTCCCAAAAGGTCAAACCAGTTCAAACCCCTGCAGTATATGGTCTCCTAAATATCAACATGTCACCTCTGAATAGAAATATCTTTAAATTTTTAGTTTTAAAGATATCTTTAAAACAATCTTAAAACTATTTAAATTATTAACAAGTGTTAATAATATTTTTAAGACAAATCTGAAGAGATCTACTTTGTTGGGGTAAGTGTGCTGGAGCACAAAAAAAGTGTTCTTTTTCTAAGGGTCATTCATTTCAAAATTAGAACTATTACTTCATGTACATTTCATGTTAGAATTTGGTGAAGGCAATCATAAATGCTTGTTACTGGTTTTGCATATCAAACACGATCGGACAGCTTGCCAGGCTCTGCCATGGGCGATATACTCATTACTTTGTGGGGGCTCTCTCTCAGAGGGTGGGTAGAATATTCACGGTAATTTGGAGGTAAATCGTGTGGCTGCACAACGGCGCGAAAATGGGAAAGCTGGTTTCTGCTCTGTCGGTGTATCTGTCTGTGGCTGAAGCATTCCCTTGGCTTGAAATACTCTCCTCTGCAGGGTGCGCGTCTCTGCAGGGTGGGTCTTGTAGGCTGGGTTTCTGACAAGCGGGGCTGGAGTCTGGATTAATATGTTGGATGGAGATCTTATGAACTGTGGAGTGTGGATGGTGAAGATCGCTGCCAGCAAGGTGTGGGGGTTTCTCTTGGGCTCTTCCGAGGCTCCATCGGGATAGTGGACTCAGGTTGGAAGTATTACAGATTCACCACCAGGATCTCACCATTCTAGCAAGAAAGTGATTATTGATGTCAAAAGAGGGTTCGGACAGGGTGATGCCATTTCACCAAAACTCTTCAACGGCACCCTCGAGAATATCATGCGACAATTAGAATGGGAAGGAATGGGAGTGAAGAGATAGATGGTCGGCAACTACACCACCCCGCTTCGCTGATGACATCATTCTAATAACACCAAACATTAGCCAAGCGGCACAAATGCTGGCTGACTTTGACCGAGAATGTGGAAAGATAGGTCTACAGCTGAATCTAAAGAAAACCATGTTTATGAAGAATGAACTAGTTCCAGAGGTCCCATTCACTCTCAATGGAACAAACATCTCTGAATGCAGCAATTATGTGTACCTAGGTCGAGAAGTCAACATGATGAAACAACCTAAAACCTGAGCTTCAGAAGGAAGAGAGCAGCATGGAATGCCTTCAAAGCATCGAAGAAATAGCTATAAGAACAAAAGAACCTCAGGCTCTGGGCACATCTCTTTGACTCCACCGTTCTCCCTGCATTAACATACACCTCACAGACCTGGGCCCTAAAAAAGCAGGATGAGAATGCTATTTGGGTCTCCCAGAGAGGAATCGAAAGAGCTATGCTTGGAATATCACGCCGCATTCAAGTGAGAGAAGGCATCTGGATTTCTTGACCTCCATCGCTATTCCAGAATCAGGGCGCTGTCTTGTTTGCCAAGGCATCGAAAATCAGATGGACTGGACATGTAATGCGATTTGGAGACAACCACTGGACTAGAGCCATTACTGACTGGATCCCACGGGATGTCAAAAGATCACGTGGCCACCCCCCTACAAGATGGTCAGACTTCCTTGTCAAGACCCCTGAAGGAACAGTTTGAGGCTCTTCATATTCCTGAATCAACCAGATGCCATTGGGCTACATTGGCACATGATAGGGTCCAATGGAAATGTTACTGGAGCCCACTTCGAGCAAATCGATGAATAATGGGATTCAAGTGATCAAGTGATCAAGTGAATCAGCAAATGCACAACATTGAATATTAAACATCAGGCACAAGGTAAGACATATAATTACCCTGCACATGAAGTAATAATTAACAGCTTGTTTACATAATTTTACTATAAGTATTTATACATCTGTGCATGATTTCTTATAAAAGACTGCACAAGGCATTTGAGAAAATCCCAGCAAGAGCTTTACGTATTTGTTATATAATGTTGATCAGAAGGTGAACTCAGCATCCTATTATTTGCAAGTTATCTTACACAATCAGGGACGCGTGTCTTCTTTGCCAAGGCATCGAAAATCAGATGGGCTGGACATGTAATGCGATTTGGAGACAACCGCTGGACTAGAGCCATTACCAACTGGATCCCATGGGATGTCAAAAGATCACGTGGCCGCCCACCTACAAGATGGTCAGACTTCTTTGTCAAGACCCTGAAGGATCGGTTTGAGGCTCTTCATATTCCTGGATCAACCAGATGCCATTGGGCTACATTAGCACGTGATACAGTCCAATGGAAATGTTACTGGCACCCGCTCGAGGCAAATCGATGAATAACGGATTCAAGTGATCAAGTGATCAAGTGAATCATAAATGCACCACATTGAATATTAAGCATCAGGCACAAGGTAAGACAGATAATTACCCTGCACATGAAGTAATAATTAACAGCTTGTTTACACAATTTTACTATAAGTATTTATACATCTGTGCATGATTTCTTATAAAAAGACTGCACAAGGTATTTGAGAAAACCCCAGCAAGAGCTTTACGATTTTTGTTATATAATGTTGATCAGAAGGTGAACTCAGCATCCTATTATTTGCAAGGTATCTTTCACAATCAGGGATGCTGTCTCGTTTGCCAAGGCATCGAAAATCAGATGGGCTGGACATGTAAGCGATTTGGAGACGGCCGCTGGCCAGACCATTACCAACTGGATCCCATGGGATGTCAAAAGATCACGTGGCCGCCCACCTACAAGATGGTCAGACTTCTTTGTCAAGACCCTGAAAGAACGGTCTGAGGCTCTTCATATTCCTGGATCAACCAGATGCCATTGGGCTACATTAGCACGTGATACGGTCCAATGGAAATGTTACTGGCACCCGCTCGAAGCAAATCGATGAATAACGGGATTCAAGTGATCAAGTGATCAAGTGAATCATAAATGCACTACATTGAATATTAAGCATCTGGCACAAGGTAAGACAGATAATTACCCTGCACATGAAGTAATAATTAACAGCTTGTTTACACAATTTTACTATAAGTATTTATACATCTGTGCATGATTTCTTATAAAAGACTGCACAAGGTATTTGAGAAAATCCCAGCAAGAGCTTTACGTATTTGTTATAAAATGTTGATCAGAAGGTGAACTCATCATCCTATTATTTGCAAGGTATCTTACACAATCAGGGACGCTCGTCTCATTTGCCAAGGCATCGAAAATCAGATGGGCTGGACATGTAATGCGATTTGGAGACAAACCGTTGGACTAGAGCCGTTCGTTACCAACTGGATCCCATGGGATGTCAAAAGATCACGTGGCCGCCACCTACAAAGATGGTCAGACTTCTTTGTCAAGACCCTGAAGGAACGGTCTGAGGCTCTTCATATTCCTGGATCAACCAGATGCCATTGGGCTACATTAGCACGTGATACAGTCCAATGGAAATGTTACTGGTGCCTGCTCGAGCAAATTGATGAATAACGGATTCAAGTGATCAAGTGGTCAATAGATCTTATATCAATCTTTAGTGAGGGCATGTTGAATAACTACTGTAACTTCAGTCTATAGGGTAATTTTAAATTTTATCCTTATTAATCCTGCCCCTGGACATGTTGCAGGTGTGACTGCAGTGCCCGCTGTGTCGGGCAGATGGCAGTTAGAGATAGCCTTGTCTACACCCAGAGTTCTGCCTGTGGGTCCTGGATGGTTGTTGGTCTGACATAGAAAAGACTGGGCCCCGGATGAACCCAGAGTCAAAGCAGAGCCTGGCAAACTACCTGTGGAGTATTTAATATGCCAAAGACAGTGACAATAATGGACTTCATTCCCAATGAATGGAGAACATTACTGGCATCCCCTCGAGCAAATCAGTAATCACTGGGAAGACAAGTGACAAGAGACATCCTTATTAAGCCACAGTCAAATTAAAATCAATTTTCAAGCAAATTAATTAAGGTATTAATCTAATTACTAACTTAACATATTTAAATTGAGTATACTATACTATGTTTGTGTTAGAGAACTAGTTAATTTTTATTATTTCACCTTACTAATGACTGAAGCAGAATTTTTATTCCACATTTTAAAGACTAGTTAGAAATTGACAAGTAAATTTTGTTACTTATTTGCCCAATCAGTGTTTCCCAGTGTGATTTGTAACAATATCCATTCTACATGCAGTCAAAACAAAGTGGAAAATAATATGAATGTGTTCTGTATTTATGTTTTGTAGCTTATTATTTTGTTCTTAGTATAATTGTTCTGGATAAAACCATGAAGGAAGGTCATATTACATTTTAAATTATTAAACCAGCATGGAATGTTTGAAGAGCCAGGGCTTTATCAGTAAGTATAGTACAGTACTTTTCTCATAATTTAAATTTTTGTTTTCTGTACATACACTTGAGAACATAATTTAGAATGTGAGCTTATTTTTTAAATCCAGAGTCTTCAAAAGAGTATTAAAACGGAGTCTGATATTATGTTCAAATGCATTCTAATGAGGATACTGATTTTGAAGACTAAATATTTTCCTTATGTTACACAACTAGAAACAAAAGAGATTTGAAATAAAGAAAGAAATATGGTAGTGCTCAGAGGCTACACCCAGCTGTGCTCAAAGTCGCTTCTGATAGTTTTCCACATTAGGTCAGCTAGATGAGTTATATCTTTGGCCCTACTTCTCTTTGATTTTCATTCTAGTATTTCTATTTAAACAAACATTCTCTCTTTCTTTTTTTTTTTTTTGGGTCACAGTGATGCTCAGGGATTATTACACTAGAAATTACTCCTGGCAGTACACGACCATTTTTAAAATTAGTAGTTTTAGACAATCTCCTATTCATAGTGATATGAATAGACTATTGATTATATTAATAGAATAGAGAGACTCAATTTCCTATTTCAGAGCCTGTTCCAACCCCTGAGTATCCAAAATAAAAAAGGAAAAGAATTTGTTTTTTTTAAATCTTCTACTTAACTTTTTTTTGGCTTTTGCATCATACCTGGATGCTCAGGAGTTATTCCTGGATTTTCTCTCCAGAGTTACTCCTGGTCAATCTCATGGACCATATGAAATGCTTGGGGAATAGAACCTGGTCAGCTGCAGCAAGGCAAATGCACTGCCTGTTGTACTATTGCTCCAGGCCTAAACTTTATGTAATTAAATATGTGTAATTATATGTACATGTTTTAAAACTGTCTTAAAGAATTTTATCAGTCTGTTGTATGTTTATTTGTATATATACTAGATTCTTAAACCTTAATATACATATATTTTTAAACATAAGAAAGGTTCATGTTACAATAGAAATTGTGGTTTCTAACCTTCTGTGTCAGACATCTGAAAAGTCAATGAAATTATGTAAGTTTTAAAACTCACCATTACTATGAGTAGGAGTGAAGTAAAATCAAATTCACTTTATTTTGTATAAAGACTTTTAAGAATTTAAGTTGTCACTGTTTAATTTAGAATATATAAATTGACATTACAATTATTATAAATCCTAAATAAGATTTTTTTAAAGGTTGCATTGTTCAAAATACATGTAGACAAATGTTTGATTCCTTAGAAACTGGAGCTAGAGGGATAGTAAAGTGGTTCACATTTGCTTTGCATACAGCTCACCCAGGTTTGCTACAGGTATCACATATGGTCCCCTGAGCACTTCCAGGGAACTCTAAATGCAGAACCAGACGATACCATTAATTACTGCCTCAAGTGACCCCGAATCTCAAACAAATCAAAATAAAAATTGAAAGTCACAAATAAAACGTAAAAAAATTTCTATAATAGCAAAATTAAGATGGGAAGTAAAGACCATTTCATCATGGAAAGTCAAGGTTATTCATATAAACAGTCTTCTGCCTTATACTTATAACAAGTCTTTTAAGATAAATTATTTGAACATTAGTGTCTATAAATTTATTTTTCTTAGCATTTAAAAAATCAAAATAGTTGAAGCTATGATAAGTGATGCCAAATATTCTTGTGTTTTCTTCCTTTTGAAACTTCTATTCATTGAAGAAAAAAGAATCAAATCAAATTCCAAGAATTAAATCCAATCCAATTCTTCAATTAAATTGAAAATCATCTATAAAAAAGATTTAAACTCATTCACTAAGAATTTAAGTATCATTTGAATGTGTTACAAATATAATAAAAAAGTAACATTTTCGCTAGTAGTTCATTACTAAAATTGCTTAATGTTGTGTATAGATGTATATCTAAACACATTGCATGCTTCATTTATTCACTTAGGATAGTAAAACCAATATGCATTATATTTCTCAAGGAGGTCACCTAATATTGAAGTAGACTAATGCATAATTAAAACTCTAATAAGTTTCATAGAGGAATACTTAATATGCTGTGAGAGTACTGACTAGGAAGCAAGGAAGTATCTGAAAGGGATAAAATGCTTGAATATTAGCTCACAGTATAGTCAAAGAGGTGTTCTTTCAAACTGGTTCAGATGACAAAAAAATGTCTTGATCTTTCTCATATGCCATGAAATCTTGATGCATTTATTTAAGCATTTGAATTAGTACATTTTCATGAAGAAGTTTAAATATGGAAGACATATGCATGGGAAATCTGTCCATCTGTTTCTGGTCAATGGCTTAATTAATTTTTCTATAAATAATTCTTTTCTTATAAGTCTAATTAGGCGGGGGTTAGAACTATTTTTTGATACAAGGCAGTGGCATTCTGAAACCAGAATTTAAAATGGTTTTTCATTTATTTTTCATTTCATTGTTAAAATGGGACCATTATTAATATAGAAAATGTAGTTTGTTAAACTATAGAAAGTAATAGACATCTATAATTGCATCATCCACAAATGTCCACGTGTGCCCATTGAGTTTGTGAATTATTCTTCCTCCTCATAATTCTCCTTCACCTCTTCCCTTTCTTCTTTTCTTCCTTTTGCTATACCTTTGTGCACACATTTTTTTTTAAGAGGAAGATATTTTTGAAAATGTGTTATAGCCTAAATATTAGATGTTGTGTAATATTCTTAAATCACAAAAATAAATTATCATAATAATATGCCAACCAATTATCTTAAACATTAAAAGTTTGGATTAGAAAGAGTTCCTAGGTAGATGGACATGGGATTAGTGTGGAATAAGATCTGAGACAGGAATTCTAAGTAGTAGCTGTTGTAAAAATTTCTGTGAAAGATGTATCACTTTTATCACTTGTCTTCCCACTGTTCATGGATTTGCTTGAACAGGTGCCAGTAATATCTTCATTTGTCCCTGTTGCATGCTAGTTTAGCCTAAGGTCATCTGCATGCTTTTAGGAACACAAAGAGCCTCAAATCATTCATTTAGTTCATGGAATGAGGGCTATTACTGTTACTGCTTTGCAATGGTGAATATGACATGGGTAGCTGTGCCAGGCTCTGTCAGCAGGTGGGATACCTCCTGGTAGTATCTAGGTAGGCTCTCAGTTCTTGCATTTACGGATGAACCATTAAAAACAGGAGAGCTGATAGCAGCCTCCCTAGTTTATCTGTGTCTCTGATTCATAGCCAACCTTGAGCAGTTTATGGAGGCTGCCACTTGGCCTCCCCAGATGAGACAGAGGTGGGGGAACGCGATCCTATCTCCATATTCACAGAAGCCTCGGTGACTTCAGTCACTGAGACCAGCACACCTGGGCTTGAAATTGGCTTCTCTAGTTGGTGGGGCTCTAAGATTGGCTTTTCTCTTGAGTAGAGCTCTGATTAGCTGTGGAGTCCAGACATTGGAAATGGCTGCCATCATGGTGTGGTTCCTCTGGGCTTCTTCTGAGGGATTTCTATTGGGTTCATGCTGTTGGCTCTGGAACCAGTGACACAGGATACAGTGGGCAGAGCTGATAGATTGGCTCTTCCCCAGAAACACTGGAGAAGCCGAGACATCCGGGAGGGAGGGGTGGGTTCTGCTGGCGCCCTGGCCCGCCATCCCAATAGAGAGCCTCGTGGAAGAAACCACATAGAGAATAGATCCAGCATTCAGCGATGTGAAAAGATGATAGAGATCTGCAGTCACCAAGATACAAGGGAGCAGTGAGTTTTTAGAATAGGAGCGTATTTCATTGTGTGTCGGAAACATTGGGGTCCTCACCAGTGCCAGGAAGTAAGAGTTCCTCTTTTACCTCCGGAAGCTGGTGGGTAATGGACAAAGACTCAGAACTAAATGCAGTTTTTAAAAGACTTACTATCACAGGTTCAGCATGTTAAGTCGTAGCAATAGGAGCAAACCTCTGTTTAGATTCCGCCAGAAACTCTTTATCATGTGTAGGTCAAGATGACGGCCACCCCCAAAGTACAGGCCCTGTAAAAAGGAGAAAAAGACAAGACTTCCAAGAAGAGTGCACCAAGCAAGAGAGCCCAAAAGAGAGCTGCAGCAGTGAGAGTGGAAGCAGCAGGCTGGTTTTATAATTCCCTGCAAACTCCAGACCTCCTACTACAGGGAAGCGCAGTAAGAGTCAAATGCCCTTATCTTCCCAGCACCCCACCTAGGCCTCTCATTATATGCTAATGTTTTGAGCCACAAGACCTGCCTGGAAGTTCCTCTTTATAGGGTAGAGAGAAGGGGTTTCTGAGATGGCATGTCTCTGTACCAGAAAAAGACTACATTAAATACTAATGCCAGTTAAATATTTCTTCAAGCTTCCTTACAAAACTCACAAGTCTCTTCTACTTCCACGGCAGCTTTCAGTATTTTAGTTGCCTTTGAGCGCAACAGGGAGTTCTCTTGCTTGCTTCGCTTGGAGGCAAAAAAAGCATCAGTCTAATTCACTTAGAGATCCAACGGGCCAGACATATATGCTGCAAGATCTACTAGTCCCCAAGAAGATTGTGGTAGTGGTGATGAGAGAATATTTACTAAAGAAAAGCAAGAGAATGGTCAGATAAACTTCACATTTAGACACCTCACCCTCTTATCTACGGTAAGGATTTGCAGGAGTGCAATTCAGAGCAGATGCAGAGGCTCTTAGAAGAGTCCTGCAACAATACGGGTCTATTTAAAATAATTAACTACAAAGATAATATACTAGGAATACTTCAATTTTCCACCCAATTGTTATTTAGCTTTGTAGTGCAAGTTAGCTTCTGATGGCTAAATCAAAGTGGTGATATTCATCAACCAAGAAAGAGAAGAGTTTTAATTTAATTTTTGAAAGGAAAGAGTCAATCTTCCATAGTCAGGACGCTATTTAAGAAACTGAGAAGTATTTTTGTAAAGGTTAGATTTTATCTTTATACAACTCACCAAGGGTTACTCAGGATAGAGTTTACAAAAACAAAATACAAATAAAACGTTAAATGTTCTTGTCTTCAAAATATTTTTTAAGTAACGAGTATGTACATTTGTTGGTACTATGATGTTCAATGATCTTAGAAAGTTAGTTAGATTATACTGTTATTGTCTATTTTTCTTTTTTTCTTTTTGGGGTCAGCACCTGGCAATGCCAGGGTTACTTCCTGTATCTGCACTCCCAGGACTTACTCCTGGGTGGTGCCTGTGGATCATGTGATGCCGTGGATAAAAACCCTGGGTCCATTGGTCCCTGAAGTGCAAGGCAAAAGCCCTACCCACTGGATTTCATCTCTCAGGCCCTGTTATTGCTCTATTTTTAATTTAATTTAAAAGCTTATTAAATTTCATACTAATGAACCATGAAGTCATTAAGCAATTATAAAATATTTAAATAAGATATGTCTATAAAGTGATTCTGCCAATGTTGTGTGTATGTGCTGGAACTGACTATCTGGGGAGAATTAGATAGTGGGGAAACAACAATAATTTCCTTTATGAAATTAGTATTAGTTGGGTGAGCTCACATGATGAAAAGTGAATCTTTGCTGGGTTCAACTGCTGTTCGAGTTCAAGAACGGTTGCATGTGAAGCTTTTGCTGCAGAAATGAGTGTACCTCATTTGTGCGAGCTTGGGCTGTGATAGGCTTGTCTGCTGGGTGGAGTTCTTCTTAACAAGAGGAAGTCTGATGTGTGGAAAATGGGCGGCCCGCGGAGTAAATGCTGGCTTGCTGGGGTAGGCTCTGCTAAAAGTGGTAATATATTAGAACCTGCCATCCTCCTGGGCTTTTTGTGAGCGGCTGGGTACAGGGCGCAGCCAGTAGCCTCCAAGTCTCAGATGTCAGAGAAAGCGTCTCTGGACCAGCATACCTGGGCTGGATTTGAAAAAAAAACTGCTGCAGGGTGAGGTTGATATCTGGGCTGTGATAGTCTCTATCTGCTGGGATGAGTTCTGATTTTGAGAGGGAGTCCGATGTTATTAAGGGTCTAAAAAACAAAAAAATGAATTTTTCAAGTTTTATGTGTATGAATATACTGCGATTCCATTGTTTTAAAATTGATGTTAAAATTATTTCACAAATCAAAGCATGTTGTCGCAGAAGATGCTTCATAAGTGCGCTTCGTTTATCTCTTTTATATTGACTATATTTTAACTTAAAGCATTCCTAGAGACACAAAATGTTGGGAGTGATATTAGGTATTCCTCATTTTGTTTGTGAAGAAACAAATTATTTCATGCTTCAGGTGGTGCTTCACAGATTTTAGTCAGTTTTTTTAAATTGATAGAGCTTGTAAATATTTCTGCCACCATTTGAAATATAATCAAGTTCTGTAAATCACTATTATGCTCTACATGCAAAATGTGATACAGTATCTGACGTTTCAAACTCAAAACTTTACATATACCCAGAAAAGGTAAGAAATGATTTTAATTTTTATATTTTTGTTTTGTTTTTGGTCACACTTTAGAAAAAATAGATTTTTCTTGGTTATGCTTTATTCATATAATGTAAATAAAAAATAAATGAACATTTTCAGGATTAGGATTTAATGAACATTATTCCCTTCCAGAGTGTATGCCAAGCAGAGAATTCCGCTGAATGGTTAGGGGAGTCATTTTTGAGGAATTAGAGCTGCTTTGTGCATAGAGTTAGAGGAGTTCCCCATGCATTGCTCCAGTATGTCCTAGAAAGAACAGAGCAAATGAGAAGAAAAATAGAAAAGGGAGAGGATTGTATGCACCAGCATTGCATAAGGGTGTATTTAGGAGCTGTATAACTTCATGAACCTATGAATTACAAAGATATTTTTTTTTTTTGCTA
>JAJIBD010038958.1:0-103433 GCA_021461705.1 Cryptotis parvus | reverse complement strand
CTTTGACATCACCAGAAGATCGCCTTTGTAAATGGTGAGATCCCCGGTGTAAATCCATAGCCACAGCTCACGGCTGATCTCGATGCATTGGGTTTGAAACACTCTGTTTGGCTTGGTGCTTTGATGACTGCTTCCAGTCTCCACAGAATCCAAAGGCTTTTCTAACCAAATCAATGAGCGCCGACAGAGAGGCATCTTTTACTCCCTACAAACCTCAATGAGCTGGGTTACTGTGTGGATATGGTCGATTATTGCTGAATCCTAACCGGAAGCCAGCTTGCTCTCATGGTTGTCCTTAGTTTAGTGTTCTGCCAATCCTGTTCCAGGATTGACTTGTGTAAACAGCTTCCCTGTGGATGACTGACAACAGTCGATGGAAAGCAAATCGTTGCCTATGTCGTGAATGTCTCCCTTCTTGAACAGTAGAACTGTCCGTTGCTGTTTTTCCATTAGACCGGTGATTCGTGTCCGGTTAGCTTTCGTGCAGAGGTTGCGTGTGAAGAGCCGAGCTTGAGTGTCTGATGAGTGCCAAAGGTTTAATTCTTCAGGTGTTCAGGTCTGACTTTTGTCTGAGTTGCTTGTTCCTTCTTTACACCGAGATTACATCCGTGATTTCGGAAGGGAGGGCCCATTGGGGAATGGCGTATCCATCCTGTGGACATTTGGTATTTGTGGGCAGTAAGATGTGGGCATCAAGAGATTCGTAGAAGTTCTGATAATCTTCTCCCCATTACCTTTCTGGAATATGTGATAGATCCATCAGGGGTGTCGGAGGACAGATCATCTTGGTCTTATAGTTGGCAAGGAGAGGCGGGGCGGTGCAAATGCTTTCCCCCGGCTTCTGCTGCCTCAAATTTAAAAAAATATGTCTCACCAAAATCAGTAAAGCAAAAATATGCCCTTGTCTAAACAACATTGTAAATCGTAATAAAGGTTCCAACTTCTATCAAATTGTTTCACTGATTTTCCCATTGTTCATTGATTTTGCTCAGCCAGGCACCAGTAATATCTGCGTAAACTCTAGCTCACATGCTACCGTAGGAATGGAATTTCTCTCTCCAGGAACATGAAGAGCTTCCAAAACCATTCCCTTCAGGTCAGAATGAGGTCTATAATTGCTACTGGTTTTTTGGCATATCTAGTATGACATGGATCTTGCCAGGCTCTCGTACCAGGTGGAATACATCTTGTAGTAAGTAGCCTCTCAGCTCATGCATTTATTGATGATGGGAGAGATCAGCTTTTCTTCTGGGTAGAGTTCTGATGATCTGTGGAGTCTGCATGTTGAAAATGGTGGCCCCTCCTGGTTTGGGGGTTCCTCTGGCTTCTTGCAAGACTCTGTCAGGATGACAGACCAGAGCTAAAACCTGCCTTCCCTCCTGGGCAAACCTCATGATCAGCTGGGCACAGGGAGAGCTGGTAGCAGTTGTCCCACAAAAATCAAGAGTCTCTGAATCAGGTGCATACCTGGCTTAAAATAGACATACGTAAAGTGGGACTCCGTGACAAGCAGGCTTTGTGATCAGCTCTTCTGCTGGGTGGAGCTCTGAGAAGTTGTGAGTCCAGATGTAGCATAATGACGACTCTCGTGGTGGTCAAGGTTACTTCCGGGCTTCTTGTGAGGCTCTTACTTTGGGATGGCAGCCAGGGCTGTGTGGAACACGTCCTTCCCTCCCAGAGCGCTTCTTTGGATCAGCTGGGAACAGGGAGCAAATTCGCATGCTGTTTTACCAAACCTCTTAGATTTTGTGAAACGACACAATTTTACTGACCTTTCTTCCTCAGTAGTCAGTCCCAGCAGGTTCTTGTCTTTTTTCCTCTCTGAAGAAGAATTTCAGGGAGATGGGCAGGGAAGTAAAAACATTTTATCTGGAGGTTTTAAGGAGGGGAAGGAGGAGTGAAAGTGAGCTACCATAATAAAGATGACGTTAACTATTGCTTTTTTTGATAATATTAAGGTGCATAAATTTAACTTCCATTATATATTTGCTTTAATTATGTCTCTGGAAAGTTACTTCCTCTAAAGGCATAAGAAAGCTAGGAGCTGGAAAATCAATTTGTCATAGAACCTTAATTGTGAGAGTGTTCCTATTACCTCTAAGTGTCCATCAAAGAAACACTGGATGGTGTGTGGTCTTAGAGGCATATTATTTTGCATGTCAAAAATTAGATTGTGTTTTTACTCATTATTTGAGACATTGCCACACTTTCTAGGTAGGAAATGCAGACATTTTGTCTTTGTCAAAGGAAATGTCCTAGGCAGCTTCTGCAGACCACAAGTACTAGTGGGAAATGAATAGAAAAATGCAGACTAAAAACTGATATAGCAGACAGATCTAACAGAGCATAAAAGGGAGAAAAACAAAAAACAATGCGAACTGGAACTGAAGAACTGGGAATTGTTTTCCATGTATTCTTGGATACATGCTTCCTCTGCTAGCCTCATGGATAGAATGAATTAGATTGATACAGTGCTAATGCATCTCAAACTGCTTTCAATATCATCTATTTTATTACCCCTTATCTTTTGTATCCAGGGATTAATTTTATGTATTAATTGCTAACACAGAAGAAAGGATATAATAATAGTTAATAATATATACCAACCTGGTTTGATAAGAAATGTTTATTAAATTAATAATTAAAATGATAAAAATAGTTTTCGCTCAAATATCGGTGGATTAGTGCTTATGCCATATAACTTTTAATGCTAGAAGCTTTGCTGATTTTTGTAGAAAGGTCATTTAACTTTAATGTTTTACTGGACTGGTTTACAGGGAGTGTAAGGAAATAGCTGGAATCATAAATCTTGTGATCCGATGACAGAATATGTGCAAATGTGTTAAAGTTTGTGTGAAAGACACAGAGATCTGAGTCTCCTAAAACTCATGTCTTCATTGTTTCAGTTGCAGAACAAAATTGTCTGCATGACCTGTACAGATTGCATTTAGTTATCGGTGAGTTCCGATTGGCCAATTCAAAATCACATTTCTAGGGTATATTAATAACAGTGAAGACTGACTGCATAAAAGTCTGGATCAGTCAACCAGTGAACAACTCTATATTAGAGAATTATTGTTAATATTTCAGTGACATTAATTCTGTCACCTTCATTTCTAAGCATTTACTCCTTTACCCTATAAACTTCAACAGAAACACTGGCAGTTCCTATATTTTAAAGAATTTTTCCTGTTTCCTGATCTTTATATCTGCCTTGTTGTCTATTATGAGATTTTAGTCTTGTTAACTTCAATGGATTCTTAGGTTGCTAAACTGAGTGTTACCTCTCAGGCCATAGGACTTAGATTGTGCTCTCCTCCTCTGAGTAATAATGGCACACTGTGTTGTTCCTTGAAATCATCCCTGTATAAATTTTGTTTTTATAGATCTGACACATTTTTATAATGGTATGATCTCAATATTTGGTAACACAAAATAAATAATACTGAATCAAACACAAAATAAATAATATACGAGTCTTGGTGCACATCTGAGCCACAAATGTTTGCTTACAGATATTCCCGCGAGATCACTGGATAAAAACAGAAGGACTACATATAAATTACTGTATATGATATGTATAAATATTTATTCCTATTCTAAAAGACTCTCCCAAAATTTTATTATTTGACTTCAAAGATTCCATTAATTTCCTAAAATATATATAGCTTATAGTACTTATTTAAAATCACACATAATATTGCAGATTGCATTCAATTACATGGCCCTAACATGGTAGACTGATTCATCCATCCATTCGTCCATTGTCCATCCGTCCAACCGCTCCATTCGTCTATCCGGTCTGTCTATAAGTCTATCCATCCATTCATCCACCATCCATCCATCCATCCATCTATCCATACATACATCTGTCCATCCACCCACCCATCCATCCACACACCCATCCATCCATCCATCCATCCATCCATCCATCCAATCCATCATCCATCCATCCATCCATCCATCCATCCATCCATTTAATCTTCTATCCTTATATCCTTCCATTTATCTATCCATCTATCTATCTATATCTATCTGTCTGTCTATCTGTCTATCTGTCTATCTATCTATTTATCTATCTATCATCCATCTTTCTATCTCTATCTATCTATCTATCTATCTATCTATCTATCTATCTATCTATCTATCTATCTATCTATCTATCTATCTATCTATCTATCTATCTATCTATCTATCTATCTATCTATCTATCTATCTATCTATCTATCTATCTATCTATCTATCTATCTATCTATCTATCTATCTATCTACTATCTATCTATCTATCTACCTATCTATCTATCTATCTATCTATTTATCTAGCTATCATATCTTTTCTATCTCTCTCTATCTATCTATCTATCATCTATCTATCTATCTATCTATCTATCTATCTATCTATCTATCTATCTATCATCTATCTATCTATCTATCTATCTATCTATTTGTTTGTTGGTTTATAGTTTTGTGTGGGGGTCACACCCAGCAGTACTCAGGGACTACTCCTGGCTCTGCACTTAGGAATTACTCCTGGCGGTGCTTGGGGACCTTATGGGATGCTGGGAACCTTACTTAGGTCGGCCAATTGCAAGATAAATGCCGTATCTTCTGTACAATATTGCTCTGGGCCTAGTTCATCACAGCATTGGTTATAAAAGTCAAAATATACAATAGATGAAATGGTATATAAGTCATGGTACATCATAACATGAAATCGTGTGTAAGTATTATAAGTCTAGCTTTTGAAAATACCTTAACAATATGGGAAAGTGTTCTTAATACTGAGTGAGAAATACTAGGATTTATAACTGAATATGGAGTGTAATATAAATTTTATAAGTTATTAGAAATTAAAGTATAGTCATTATCTTTGGGGGCTAGTATTCCCAGTGTTTTTCCATTATTTCTCTTTTTATATCATATACATTTCTTTTATATTATACACATTTTATATATTATATACTTTTTGTTTTATATTATATGCATTTCTGCTGAGTGTGTACTTCTGTAGATGGCAGAGGGTGGCCAGATTTGGGGATTTAAAATGTTTTGTCCACGTCAGACATTTAAAAAAAAAATCATATGATGGTCTGACATAGAAAAAGACTGGGACCTGGGATGAACCCAGAGCCATGGCAGAGCCTGGCAAGCTACCCGGTGGGTGTACTCAATATGCCAAAAACTTAGTAAAAATAATGAACCTCATTCCCAACAAATGGAGATGTTACTGGCACCCGCTCAAGCAAATCAATGAACAACAGGAAGACAAGTAACATGAGTGATAGGTAAATTATTGAGAATGATATGAAAACAAAGTTGAATGTAAATGTATAAGGTATATCTCTAACTAAAGTTTCTATATGCATAAAAAGGTGTGAAAGCATCTTGAGTTGAATAACAGAGTGGGAAATGAGATAAACTTCCAGACATAGAAACATATAAAAAGGACTGAATATTCAGTCTCATAACACCTCAAAATGTGACCAAGATATATAGCCAGATGTAGAATGGGTAAAATTATTTACCAATACCCATAAGACAAGGGGGTTAAGACCCAAGATGTATAAGGCACTGATAGAATTTTCAAAAAAAAAAAAAAACCTCCAAGCCCATCAAAGAATGAGAATAAATTAAGATAAATTTTCCCAAAGAAACAATATTAATGGCTAAAATGCACATGAAAAATGCTCTACATTGCTAATCTTGAGGGAAATGCAAATCAAAACAACAATGAGACATCATCTTATACCACAGAAACTGGCACACCTCAAAAAGAACAAGAACAACTAGTGTCCATACTGATGCGGGAGAATGGTACTTCTTTATTTTTGTTTGGGATTCCTGACTGGTCCAGGATTCTTGGGGAATGATACGGGCATTTTCAAAATCTAGAAATTGAGCTTCCACTAAAATAGCAATACCATTTCTGGAATATAACTCAGAGGTGCAAAAACACGCAATGAAAATGCTATCTGCACATTTGTATTTTTTACAGCACTATTCACAATAGCCATAATTTGGAAATAACACGATTGCCTGAGAACAAAAATTGGTTAAAGAAACTATGGTACATCTACACAATGGAATACTATGCAGCTGTTAGAAAAAAAAATTAATTCATGAATTTTGCTTATAAATGGATGAGATGCAGAGTATTATACTGAATGAGAAAAATCAGAAGGAGAAGCACAGACATAGAGTGATTGCACTCATTTGAGGGACATTAAAAATAGTATCAGACTAATACCAATGGACAGTAGAAATATGGGCCAGGAGAATTAGTCCAAAGATTGATGCTTGCTTCAGGTGGTGGAGGAGAAGGCATTTGAATATAGAAGGAGCCACTATGGCATGATAGTTGGAAATGATCACTCTGGATAATAACTGTGTGTTGGAAAGTAGGTAAAAGAACAGGCATGATAACCTTTCAGTGTCTACTGGAAATCATAATGTGCTAAAGGTGAGTGTGTGTGTGTGTGTGTATGTGAGGAGAGAGAGAGAGGAGACAGAGACAGAGAGAAGAGAAAGAGAAGAGTACCTGGCATAGAAACAGGCATGGTGGGAGGGGGGTACGGGGAGGAAAACTATTGGTGGAAATGTACACTGGTGGAGGGATGGGTGTTGGAACATTGTATGACTGAAACCTATCATGAACAACTTTGTAACTGTGTTTCTCATGATGACTCAACTTAGCAAATAAAAGTCAGGACAGTAAACCTATGATACCACCAGGAAAATAGTTAAATGGGAGTGAAGAGTGTAGGTTTGTTACAGCACACAAGCTTATGCATATTTTTGTAGGCACATATAAAGCAAGCATACATACACATATCAACAATGGTCTATATAAACTTGGATTCTAAATTTATAACACTCAAACTAAGGAAAATTGACTAAATGAGGGACCTACCTTTTAGAATAGAGGAGGTGTTTTGGTTTTATTTTTTGTGTGTGTCTTTGGGCCATACCCAGTAATGCTCAGATATATTCTCAGCTCTCTGCTCAAAGATCATTTCTGGCAAAACTTGGAGGACCGTATTGGATTCCAGATATCAAACCTGGGTTTTCTTGTATCATGTAAGGAAAGTACCCACTAGGTATACTATTGCTCTAGCCCCAACCTGAATTTATTTTTGCACAATTATTCAAGGATTAGGTAAACCAACAATTGATTATTACATAACCTACCCACATGAGGTTTCTTAAGAAATCTGTCCACCCATCATTCTAATACTTTATATAAGAACTTAACCTTTAATAGGTTTTTAAAAAGTGTTAAAAATCTATGCAAAATGCAAAAATCACGACTTACAGATAAATCAATATGCTCTATGTAGTCTTATTGTGTGACTTTGTCAACAACTGTTATGAAATATGTTTAATGGTTTTATTGTAATGGTTGTAAAATTAAGTAGACTAAATTTTATTTCAGTTATGTTTAAAATTGCATGGCTAGAACATAAACTTTTCTTTGTGCAATTCAATTTCAGTGCAGTTAAATTATTTTGGAATAATGTGGTTATTTCATACTCAGCGTTACCTACCTACACTTAGTGTTTTATTAGATAATAACACTGTGGAGACCATATGCAGGTAATTTTATTTCATGTGTTTTACCCCATACTTTAAAATGTTGTGATATATAATTATATATAATAAACATTGTTATTTGCTATTACTAATGAATACCCAAAAGACATGTTCTCCTGAGAACTTATAAAATGCACAATTATATGTTTAAAACCATATTAAAATGATAAAGAAAAGCATAAACTAGAATTCACCAAATTATTAATCACACAAAATTAAGAAATATGAGAAAAAGTTTTCTTTTTTTGTCAGAATTACTTTTTATAGCTGAATTTTTAACATTTTTCTATCTAACAAATACAGATTAAATTATAACTAGCAATATAAAGTAAGTAGAAAGGTGTTAGAGTCTAACAAAACTGAAGTATTTACTAAACAAAGAAAAATGCTAATGTACTCATTAATATATTAATTTTACATAATTGAATAATTAAAAATAAAAATATTCTTTTGGATGAAATTGTCACAACTTGCATCAGCCTCAGGAATAAAATGCACACATTGCTATATAATATTTTATAATGTTTCATAAATAAAAACTAAATATAAATGCCTATTCTCTTAAGATACTTTAGATTGCATCAAAAATAATTTCTAACAAAAAATTTAGTATGTATGGGGCCAGAGTGAGAGCACAGCGGGTAGGGCATTTGTCTTGCACACAGTCCACCTAGGTTTGATCTCCAGCCTGCCATATGGTGCCCCTAGCTCCACCAGGAGTAATTCCTGAGTGCAGAGCCAGGAGTCATCCCTGAGCATTGCTGGGTGTGACCCAAAAATGCAAAAAAAAAAAAAAGGCATGTATTTATGAAACAAAAATATATGAAATACCTTCACAAGAAATCATAGTAACTTTTAAACTTGTGACCGGGGCTGGAGTGATAATCCTGCGGGTAGGGAGTTTGCCTTGCATGTGGCGGGCCAATGCCAGCCTGGGTTCGATCCCCGGCAGCCCATATGGTCCCCAGAGCACTGACAGGAGTAATTCCTGAGTGCAGAGCCAGGAGAAACCCCCTGAGCATTGCCAGGTGTGACCCAAAAAAGAAAATAAATAAACAAACAAACAAATAAATAAATAAATAAATAAATAGATAATAAACTTGTAACCAAACTCTCATGGGGATCCTACACTAAGGAATTTTGCAAGAGATATTGATCATATAGATATTCCATATTCAGATAGTATGTAACTAAACTATTAATATAAACACATTGAAGGCAGATTAAGACTCACCATGAATATACACAAAGAGACTTAAGTGATAAACTCAAATATCGCAGGGCTAGCCACAATTGTAAAAGAAGAGGCAGAGAGATGCAGAGACAGAGAGAGAGACAGAGAGAGAAAGAGAGGAAACTGGGGTCCTATTAAGGCAGCGGGGGTGGGGGGGGGTGGGGTGGTGGTGGAAATGGGGCATGGTGGAGGGTGGGTGCTGGTATACTGTATTACCAAGAACCATTATGATCACTGTAATTGTATGTTCCTGTGGTATAATAAAAATTAAAAAAATAAACACATTGGTTTTGGAGTCAGAACTTAATCTGTGTTGTAATGTTCTAGAGTCATTTTCCCTACTTTCAGCAAGCTGTGGTCTCAGCAAACTCATAATATATAGTCAAGAGGTTGATATTGGCTTATGTTCTCTGAGCAAAGAGGCTTCTTACCTTACACTAGATTCCAATTATAAAACTCAAGGTGTATTTCTGTGAATTATATTCTGAGTATAAATATAGTAAAATTATTATCTTAATGGCCTAGTAATTAGATCTTCGGAACACATGTTCAGAGGTAAAGTTTGGACTCTTTCCTTGGTACATCGCTTTATCGCTTTATTTTCTGGGTTCTTGGAATAAAAATCCAAAATGAACTTGGAATAAAAAGTCTTTTCAGACAGAATTTTCTAGCCTACTCCTCTGGTTCATATGAATACTTGTTTTGGGGGGTGAAACTTAGGGGGAAGCACGCCAACCGATGCCCAGGAATTACTATTAGAGATGTCCAGGAGAGCATATGAGAGGCCAGAGATTGAACCCAGGTCTGCCTTAGGCAAGCAAAGCACCCTACCTGTACTAACCTTCCAACCTTACAATGAACATTATGTGCCTGCATCATTAGGACACATTATTCTATGTGAATTCTAGGAATATACTCTCTTTTTCTAGTTTTTTTTTTTATATTTTTATGACTGCTTTGCTAAACTGGTATCCTGAAGCACAACATAAAAACAAAAAAAAATCATCACATGTAGTATCATAATTCCTATGCATTCAACTCCTCAGAACTGATACTCTATAAATAGTCATGAATAACTGAAATCACTGTCCTCAGGGAGCTGAGGAGTGAGAGTGATTCAGACCCTCCCTAAATAATCAAAACAAAGACTCTCTTAGAATAGTTTGCTGTCCATCACTGTAAGGTCTCTGCAGGGCCCCCAACATATATTACCGTTCAGTAGGGGCCCTGTCACATTTGGGGTCCATGACCATTTCCCCTTTGCCCATTGATGGGTGGAGAGAGGCAGAAGACCACAGGCTGCTAGGTAGTCCGAGGCTCTAGCACTTTATTCAAGTCAATTCTGCTCTTTAAATCCTCCCAAAAGTTTGGGGGTTGGGAGGTGAAAGAGGTGATCAGACCTTGATCCTGAAACAATTAGAAGGTGTAAGAAACCTCTTTTTTTTCTGGGGCAATCTACCAGGGACCCAGCCCTCAGAGAAAGAATCCTACCCTGTGGCTAGAGACCCACCCAGGAGAGAGGCAAAATCCTGGCATGTGTTTTCTCCTTCACTTAGCTGGTAAATAATTATCTTAATGACATTACTGTGATTTTGTATAAACACAGTAAGAGACACAGACATTTATGAAGGGTGACCTTTCCTGGGGATACCTTGCTATATATTCCAGACTACAGATGTCAGGCCAAGTTTTATTCTAACTCCAATCCCAACTGGTCTGAAACCATTTGTCTTTGTATCAAGACAGGGTTTGTCTCATTACTTTGCTCTTAGCTTATTATCCTGCTTATGACACTTAATCTGTCCCACAGAGAAGCCAAGTAGCTTACTCACAGCTTGCCCTGGGTCAATCCAAGTGCTGCAATGGGACACTTCTTTGGGATGTAAGGAACTAGAATTAGTGTAAGGGTAACAGACGTTTTAAGTTAGGAAATATGACAGATGCCCAGGAACAAATATTTCAGCATTAATTAACTCCTGTATCATGAATACATAGCCTTATCTGTCTTCCTGGAGACTCACAGACATGGGGCAGAGCTGCTACAGGCTCTTCCTGTGCCCAACCACTCACAAAGCACCTGGGAGGGATGGTGGTTCTAGCCCTGGCCCGCGACCCCAGCAGAGCCTCACAACAAGCCAGATGACCCCCCCACTCCATTAGGGCCTCAATTTTCCACATCCGGACTCCCCTCTTGTCAGAACTCCACCCAGCAGAAGATCCTATCATAGCCCTGAGCGTGGTTCATCAATAAATGCAGGATTTAGAGGTGACTACAAGAGTATGCCTCCTGCACAGCAGAGCCTCCGTAAGCCTCCTATGTCGTATTTGATATGCCAATTACCAGTAACAATTATAGACCTCATTCCCATGACCTGATGGAATGGTTTGAGGCTCTTTATGTTCCTGGAGCAAGCAGATGCCCTTGGGCTCTACTAGTATGAGACAGAACATATGGAGATGTTACTGGTGCCTGCTTGAGCAAATCGATGATGAACGGGAAGGTGATATAGTGATACAGTGAACTGTCTTCCTGTATCTAAACAAAAGGGCTTTGCTCTAGCATAAGAATATCCCAAGGGCATACAGGAAAAAATAAAGTAGGAGACTGTCAGAAGGCTGTGAACAAAAGGTAACCCGAACACTCATAATATATTTAGTTTTCCTAAGCACCAACTACATCCCATAACCTATAGAACATAATGATAAATTGTAAATTCTTTAATCTTCCTATGTTTCTGATGCCTCAATATTCCCTCAGATGGTGACCAAAGCCCCAGATGTTCAGGTACACACAACACTGGTGAAAATCTTACATTACTTGTGCTGTGTCCCCCAACCTGACAGCAGTAACTGTCATTTCTTTGTAAGCTTTAGTATCTATTGCCTCATATCTTCTATTATGATGTTACTCCATACAACTGGACCTGTGTGAGGTACTATGCATTCCCTTCTAGGACATGTAAACAAATTGCATGTTTAAGTGTATTTCCACATTATTGTTTACTCCCAGAAAGGAATATTTACTTCCCAATTGACATTATCCTGGATTTCTACATTGTAAAATCATGCTCTAAAGGGAAAGCATTAACATGGAAGTTGATATTTAATGATCATCAGGAGCCTAGGGTTATAAAACAAAGCAGAAGGGAGCATCTAACTGTAATATCACAGTTAGGCCTGTTTCAGGGAGTGGTCAAGTGACACCACCCAGCCTTCATTTTTCTGTTAAATGGCACCCCATGTTCCAGTGTCAGAGTTTCCAGTACCAGGAAATGGGGTACATTCAGCTACAGATGACAAGGAGAGTGGTATAATGTGTGTATATGTGGATCCCACCCCATGAGACTGCAATGTTGGCCACATTCTTGGAGAATGGAGGATTAGAAGGCATCAGACCGTTATGCTAAATAATTAACTTATTCAGTAAATTTGAATCAACAAACTTCCAACATGGGTTACATTTCTGGGGAGAATTATTGAACAAGTTCAATGTATTGCCATTCAGGCAACATAAAAGTAGATTCTGGCTAGATTATCCAAACCTAGCTCCCTTCTCTTCTCTTCCCCCCCCACTCCACTCCTCTCTGTTTTCTCTTCCAGTTCTACTGTATTCCTGCTCAATCTTTCCTATGAGCTCATTTATTTTAATTATGTCAATAAAATTAATATGCTGATTACAGTCAAGCTCATATTTGTCCCCTTTTCTCTTTTGAACTCCAGATTTATTTTAAAAGATCACCAGTAGGGAAGAAATATCTCCCTATTACTTATATTTTAGGGATATGGCATTACTTCAATTAACGTCTGTTTAATATGTTTTATATATAAAATTTTGATAGAAAACAGTCACATAAGGTAATGAAAAATATACATTTTACAATTTTAAAAATTATTTAATTTATTAACTTGTATTTGTAACTTTTGAAAAAGTTTGGGTAACACCAAAGGAGTTTAGGAGCTAATTTTGTCTCTGAGGTTAGGATGACATCCAGCAATGCTCAGAGTGAAACTGAGTTGCTTGCATGCTTGCATGCAAGGTCAGCACGTAAATTTCTGGTCTTTCTGATAATTTTAAAGAGCTCACAAAACCTGGGAATGGGAAAAAGGTCATAACTCATCCAAGGTAATTTTGTTTTGAAAAAAGATAGCTTCTGAATCTTCAGAAAAACCAACAAGCGCCATGTATTAGCTGCTTGAAGAATATTTCTACAGATTTATTGTTTTAATAACCATATAGTATAACAGTCCCCAGGGAAGGACAAAGTAAGATTGCATTATTATTGCCAACATATTGACAGTTAAAATGATGTATTTGGCATTCTTTGTTAATTTTTAAACTATGTTACAGAAGAATAAGTTGCCTTCTCAAATGCTTAAGTGAAGTACTTCATGAGAACTTGTAAAACAGGGCTTTTTACTTGCAACTTTACTACAACTTAAAGTTTTGGAAATACAATGACCGATCTGATCTCATCTTATTATAAGATACATACGAATGCATAAAAACTGACTGAAATTCTTTGTAAGAGCCCTGTGTTGTCTCATGGTGGTTTAAGAAATCACTGAGCTTTGTATCACTTTGAATGAACTGTCATTCTTCCTTCCTAACTGTGCATGAACAGGAATAATGATTTATAATAAGTGAACCATTCTCTAATAAAAGATTTCTCAGATGGAGGCTAGGGTGGATATCTTTGCTCCACTGAAGCAATCATAACTGTCCTTGGATGTCCTCAGCACTCCACGGTGAGTCTCAGAAGAAGGAACAGAGGAATTACATCTATCAAATTTCAATTTTTTTCTCTTTCCTGTTAAGCAAGATAGAAAAAAGTTTACTGACCCTCTTGCATCACTTATTAAGCAGCTTATAGAAGATATTTTGAAAGGGTCTTATGTTCCCAAACTTATTTGCATTTATTTCACATTTGCATATACTTTCAATTTCACATCAATAGTTTTTCAATAACTTCAGCTTTGCCTTCCTGTATATCTAACAGCTATAATGATGAAATTTTAAGCCAAATACCGTGTTTCATTTACTGAGGTTAAATGGTACTAGACTTTTAAAAAATAGAATATATTAAAACTAGGATAATATATTTTTGAGAGGTAAAAGTATTATAATGATAAATGTACAGCATTTTCTCCACTCATCTTCAGGCATATTATTCAAAAAACATTAAAAAAAATCCAGAACTATCTTTTTTCCTTTTCCTTTGTTGGGGAAATGAAGGAGGGGGTCAAGAACTCCACCAAATGCTCTGCATTGAGCCCAAAGCTTGCATTCAAGTATGACGATGTGATGGCATTTGTCTCCTTTGGAACAAGGTATACCTGGGTCATCCCTGGTCTTCTGGCACTTTGATATTTGTTAAAGCTTACTGAGTTGAAGATCATTCAACAGAGATATAGACTCCCTGGACTTGCCTGTTTCCATCCTTTGATCAAGCAGATGTCTGAAGCTGGATCCACAATACTCTAACAAAGCAGTGACCAGGTCTCCCACACTAAAAGACTGAGAACTCTGACCCCAGAAAAACGGTCATTAATGGAGATAAAGATTCTTAGCTCTATCACCAAAAAGACAAAGAATATGAATTGCAAAGCTTACCAATTCCAACAAGGGAGGCCTAACTCTGTTTAATTATACACAGAATGACCTCATCTTCTGAATTATAAGTACCACCAATACCCTCTCTTTCTTGCAGTTACTATATACTTCTACTCATGGAATAGGGAGACATTTTATGGTGGAGGTACCATTCTCCACTGATCTATTGCCATTGTCAGGCTATCTTTTTTTTTTTTTGAAGATTTCTTTTTTTAATTTTTTTTTGGTTTTTTATTACAATTACAAAGATATACAATTAAAAAGTTCATATTTGGGTTTTGGTCATACAGGGTTCCAGCACCCATCCCTCCACCAGTGCCCATCTCCCACCACCAACATCCTTGGTTCCCTCCCCTCTCCCCAAGCCCTCCTCCATGGCAGGTTCTTTATTTCTTTCCGTTTCTCTCTCTTTCTCTTTTCCTTCCCCTCCAGACTATGGATTACAGAACATACATAAAAGGGTTGTCATGTGTATCCTTTTTGCCTCTATTTAATGCTCAGTTCTAGGTTGGTATTAGTACCCTTGACAATTGTTAGCACACTGTTCCATTTTCTGTCTTACCTAGCTCTGACTCCCACATGTTTGTGATAATTTCCACCTTTGACAAGACCTCCTGATACATGTTTCACTTGACCTTGGATATTGGTATCATAATATGTACATACATATTTATGTCATGCAAATAAATGCAGTCATTCAGTATCTGTCTCTCTCCTTCTGGCTAATTTCGCTCAACATAATCTTCTACATGTCCATCCATTTATAGGACAATTTTATAACTTCATTTTCCCTAACAGTTGCATAGCATTCCATAGTGTAGATGTACCAAAGCTTCTTTATCCAGTCATCGATTCTCGGGCACTCTGGTTGTTTCCAGATTCTGGCTATTGTGAATAATGCTGCTATGAACATAAAAGTAGGGATGGTGTTTCCGCTGCGTATTTTTGGCTTCCCAGAGTAGATTCCCAGGAGTGGTATGGCTGGGTCAAATGGGAGTTTGATTTCTAGTCTTTGGAGAAATGTCCATACTGTTCTCCAGAAAGGCTGTACCAGCCGGGATTCCCACCAACAATGGATGCGTGTCCCTTTTTCCCCACATCCACGCCAACACTTGTTGTTCTTGCTCTTTGAACATGTGCCCGTCTCTGTGATGTAAAATAATATCTCATTGTTGTTTTGATTTGCATCTCTCTGATGATTAGTGATGATGAGCATTTTTATGTTTTTGGCCATCGAATTTCTTCCCTTGCTGAAGTTTATGTTCATGTCTTCTCCCCATTTTTTGATGGGGTTGTTTGTTTTCTTCTTATAAAGTTCTACCAAAACCTGATATATCCTGGTTATTAACCCCTTATCAGATGGGTATTGGGTGAATATTCTTTCCCATTTTGTGACTGCCTTTGTGTCATAGTCACTGTTTCTTTTGAGGTGCAGAAGCTTTTTAGTTTCGTGTAGTCCCATATGTTTATCTTTTCTTCTAGTTGCTTTGTTAGTGATGTTTCACCTTTGAAGATGCCTTTAGCTTCAATGTCGTGGAGGGTTTTTCCTATATTTTCTTCAATGTACTTTATGGATTCAAGTCTGATATTGAGATATTTAATCCATTTTGATCTGATTTTTGTGCATGGTGTTAGACACAGGTCCAAATTCATTTTTTATATGTCACTGCCCAGTTTTCCCAACACCATTTGTTGAAGAGGCTTTCCTTACTCCATTTTAGACTCATTGCACCTTTATCAAAGATTAAATGATCATGTGTTTGAGGTTGGGTGTCAACTTCAAACTGTACTACAAGGCAGTAGTAATTAAAACAGCATGGTATTGGAATAAAAAAAAGTCAGGCTATCTTAATATTTGCCTATTGCCAACAATGATTATTATGAACTTTGTCTACTTAAAAGACTATTTCAAAATCTGACTCACTCTTAACTAAATTTCCACTGTCACAGAGAAATTAGGGAAGCACAAGAAGAAACCAGTGCCCCTTTTTCATCAGGAAGTAGCTTCAGAAACATTTAGCTTATCCATTCCTGAAACGGGAAAAGACATAAATGAATTGAGAAGGTAGGACTCAGATAGAATACTTCTATTACTCTTCTCACTAAGCCTCATTTCCATAAGGCACACATGATCCTGTCAGTCAGCCCTCAGAACACTGTTTGCAAAGCATAAAGTCAGTCTCAATACAGAAACCACCTAGGGTAGGAGATGCATAATCTATAAATAGAGATCACCATGTCAGTGAGGCTGCAGATTGGCCTGTGCAGAGAGAGAGACCAATAGATCTTTAAGAACAGCCAGTACAGGCGCACATGCTGCCTGGGCACACATGTTGCCTGTGCGCACATGCTGCATGGACACACATGCTGCCTAAGCCCATGTGGCCGAGCACATGTGGTGCCTGAGCACGTGTGTTGCCCGCATCTCCCCTCTTGAGATGTGTACTCTCTCTTTTACTTGTGCTCTCCGCCTTTGGAGCAGCCCGTTCTCCATTCTCCCTTGAGCGCTACTCTCTCCTTTCTTTCTCTCCCTCCCCTCACCTAAAACCTCCTTAATAAAATCTATTTAACTTCAAAAACAAAAAGAACAGCCAGTACAGACTACAGTGAGAAGTGCATGATGGGCCACAGGAAAAAGTAACAGAAGATGAGGAGGAAGAAGGAAGAATTTTGGTAGTTGGGACTGTTATCTCAGAGGTAGCGAATTCTGCTTCTGTAATTTCTGATGATCACTGATCAGCCTGTGGTTTCTACCTACAAAAACTATAAAATAAAGATGCTAAAATAAAAAATTTCAACACTGGATTTATCATATAATTACCATGCTATCTTGCATGATACCTTTAAGAATCCAAAGCAAGTCTGATACACTGTAGCAATTTTATTTATTTATTCATTTATTTGTGCATGTGTTGCTTTTCTGTATCATACCTGGTTATGCTCAGGGGTTACTCTGGGCTCTGCACTAAGTATCTACTCTGGGCAGTGCTTGGTGGACCTGCAAGTTTCAGATCCAAGTCACCAGGCACACACCCTATTCACTGTACTGTCACTCTTGTCCCAACTGTAATCAATTATAGAAAAAAAACATAACCATGATTCTTTTGTAATTATAAAGTGATAGCTACTTCTTTGAATACAACTGGTCTTCAAACTGTTAACACTTTCTCTATGATTTTAATTATTTTTACTTTTATTTCTATAGAGGTAATGTTGGTTTATAAGATAAATGATCAAAGTTATGATTTCAAACCTTTTCAAAACCCAGACTCCCATAAAATAGCCATCTCCAAAATGGCATATCCCTCCACTATACTCCATCTCACTTACTTCCTCCAATCTCATTTATCATTTCCACTCTCAGAACCTCAGTTGTGTGGTCAGAGTTCAAGGCTTTGTTTTCCATAGGTTCTGTCTAGTACATTGCTTTGCTTCCCTATATCATACATATGAATGAGATCATCTAGTATTTATTTTTCTCTTCAAGATTATAAGTCGAATGATTCTCTCCAGTTCTTTTCATGTAGAAAATCACAAAATTTAATCTCTAGTTATAGATGAATAATAGGTCATTGGTAATATGTGCCACACATTTTTATCTTATCTTCATTTGTAGGGCACTTAGCTTGTTTCCTCTATATGCTACTTAGAATATTGCTACATTGAATACTTCTGCTTTAAATTCTAATGAGTCTATCAAGCTAAGTTTGTTATCATATTCATCTAAATTAATCATGTAACTTTATATAATCAAACCATCCCTTATGACAATATACATATATACTTCCATAGACAATAGTATGTTTCCATAGATTATGGTATCCAAGTTTTTAAATATACATACATACCTTTAAATACTTCCATTCTAATTGTGCATAATATATATTTGTATAAATACTTTTGTGAAAAATAATTTGTGACTTTGTAAAAATATTTACTCTCTAACTTTGGGTATGTATACCTGCATGTCCATTTCTACAGAAAATATTGACTCAAAAAATAAATCACCCAGGGGACTAAGAAATAATACAGTTGTTAAAGTACATGCTTCACATGTGGCTGATCATGATTTGATTCCTGATACCACATGGTCTCCCAAAGATAAGCTGGAGCAGTCCTGGATCCATAAATAACTCAGGATGTGGATCAGGAGTTCTTGAGTTTTGCCAGGGTGGCCTGGGCAAACACTGCACTCTTGGTACCTTGACTCTGAATCCTAGGTTCATGTAGCCATGAGTTACAAAGAGTGGTCCCTAATATCTCTGAGCTCTGTTCCTTAATTCTTTCCTTAATTTATTAAGCAAATTGCCCTTTCTTAGTGTATAAAACAAGAATATTAATAAAGCACAGGATAATAAATGTCTGGAATGTTCTGCACTCTATTAAAACAGTAGACATCCAGAATGTTTTCTTGATATTAATTAATGAAAGATTGTTCACTCTTCTATTATACTATTGCATGTGGGGTCCTAATATTACATATCAGACAACTCTATTTTCTTATCAAGCAAAGCAAAAAATATAATAGTAAAATGCAATAATTATCACAACAATGTGAATTAATATTATATTTTACATAAAAAGAGAAAGTTAAATAAGTTTTTGATCTGTAATTCATTTAAAATTATGATGTATATATATATATAAAATATATATACTTAAATCCATATCATAGAGGTACTGCTAGATTGCAATTTTCTAACTGTGAAACATATGGGAGATATTTTCTTTAGAGTTTCAGTTGTTTTTTGTATGTTGTGGTATTTATTATACATGTAAGAGCTTCTTTCTTTTTATGTGGTTGAATTTACTAGTTTTTTTTTGTAAACTGCATTTTCCTTATAATCAGTATATAGATTCCTTCCTGACATTCAGATCCTCCAGATCTGAACTCCCACCCCCTTTCTCCCTCTCCTTCCTTCCTCTTTTTCCTCCTCTCCCATACCTGGCAGTGCTCAGCAGCTATTCCTAGCTCCATGCCTGGGGTCCCTCCTGGTGGGGCTCAGGGACCGACTGTGCGGTGTAGTGAATCAATCCAGTGCTGCATCATGCAATACGAGTGCCTGCCATTAGCGGTTAGAGCCCGCTGTGGTCTTCTCATTTTCCCTTGTGCGAGTTGGGAGGCGTGGACCTGTTTGCTCACCTTTTCCAGTTGGCTGCTGTCCATAGGTCCAAGAAACCCTTTTCTGATACGCCGATTTTCTGTTTGTCTCTGGGTCTATCTTGCTCCTGTATATTTATATCCGTTAACTTGGTTTATAACTAGACTTATTTATGTTTTTACAGACTGGGTTTGGAGTAGTTTTGGGTTGACCGTTGAGAGGAAGTTAACAGTGACTTTTCCAACTACCCTAGTCTCTACAAGCTGTGTAGCTAACCCAGTCTCAGTTTCTGTTATCAGATGCCATCTTTGGTTTTGTTTATTTGAAGGGAGAAGGGTTAGGGCTTTACCTGGCAGTGCTCAGGGATGACTCCTCACTCTGTGCTCAGGCATCACTCCTAGTAGGAGTGTGGAACCCATTTGTGGTTCTGGGGACTGGGGCTGACAGCGTGATGGGGGCACCTTAACCCTAGCTCTTGGACTATTTCCTGGGCCCAGAATTTAGTTTTTCACCTTCAGATGTGCTTCCGCCGGAGACTTACAGACATGGGGCAGAGCTGCTACTTGCTCTCCCTGTGCCCAGCCGCTCACGAGGCGCCCGGGAGGGATGGAGGTTTCTAGCCCTGGCCTGCCACCCCAGCAGGGCCGCACAACAAGCCAGATGACCCCCCCACTCCATCGGGCCACCATTTTCCACATCCGACTTCCCTCTCGTCAGAACTCCACCCAGTGACAGCCTATCACAGGTTCATCTATAAATGCTATATTTAGAGGTGACTACAAGGGTATGCCACCTGCATGGCAAGCCTGGCAAGATGCCCTGCTTTATTTTATATGCCACATACCAGTAACAATTATATTAGTTTATTCCCGTGACCTAATATAATGGTTTGAGGCTCTTTATGTTCCTGGAGCGAGCAAATGCCCTTGGGCTCTTTTAGCATGAAACAGGACATATGGAGATATTACTGGTGCCCGCTCTAGCAAATAGATGATCAATGGGAGGATAGTGATAGTGATAGCGATATACTTAAATATACATGTACATATATTCTTCAGCCCGGATCACTGACACCCACCCTGCCGCAGCTTTTTTCCTCAATCCGGCCCAGGTATGCTGGTCCAGAGACTCTCACACATGGGGCAGAGCTGTTCCTTGCTCTCCCTGTGCACAGCCGTTCATGAGGCAGTCGGGAGGCATGGCGGGTTCTAGCCCTGGCCCACCACCTCGGCAGAGCCTCACAACAAGCCAGACCACCACTCCTCACTCCACGGGTGCCGCCATTTTCCACTTCTGGACTTCCCTCTCGTCAGAACTCCACCCAGCAGACCAGCCCATCACAGCCCGGATCACTGACACCCACCCTGCCGCAGCTTTTTCCTCAATCCGGCCCAGGTATGCTGGTCCAGAGACTCTCACACATGGGGCAGAGCTGTTCCTTGCTCTCCCTGTGCACAGCCGCTCATGAGGCAGTCGGGAGGCATGGCGGGTTCTAGCCCTGGCCCACCACCTTGGCAGAGCCTCACAACAAGCCAGACCACCGCTCCTCACTCCACGGGCGCCTCCATTTTCCACTTCTGGACTTCCCTCTCGTCAGAACTCCACCCAGCAGACCAGCCCATCACAGCCCGGATCACTGACACCCACCCTGCCGCAGCTTTTTTCCTCAATCCGGCCCAGGTATGCTGGTCCAGAGACTCTCACACATGGGGCAGAGCTGTTCCTTGCTCTCCCTGTGCACAGCCGTTCATGAGGCAGTCGGGAGGCATGGCGGGTTCTAGCCCTGGCCCACCACCTTGGCAGAGCCTCACAACAAGCCAGACCACCACTCCCCTCACTCCACGGGCGCCGCCATTTTCCACTTCTGGACTTCCCTCTAGTCAGAACTCCACCCAGCAGACCAGCCCATCACAGCCCAGCTAGGGCCGCCGGCGCCACGCAGTTCATCAATAAATGCTTTATTTGGAGGTGTTTAAAAGAGTTTGCCTCCCGCTCGACAAGCCTGGCAAGCTTCTCGTGTTCTATATGATATGCCAAATTCCAGTAATACTATATTAGGTCATTCCCATGACCTAATATAATGTTTTGAGGCTCTTTATGTTCCTGTAGCAAGCCGATGCCCCTGGCTCTACTGGCATGAGACAGGATATATGGAGATATTACTGGTGCCCGCTCTAGCAAATAGATGATCAACGGGAAGATCGTGGATCGTGATATATTCTTAATTTTAATGTATTATTTGGGGGGAAACCTGTGTATGTAGAAAAGGGCAATTTCCCACAAGAGATTAAAAGGGGTCAACATATTTTCCCAATAGCCATCAGATAATGGGATAATTAATATCCAAGATCTATAAGGCACTGGTAGAAATTTACAAGAAAAAAATCTAACACCATCAAAGAATGGGGAAAACAAAATAAGCAAACTTCCTCAGAGAAGATATAGAAATGGCCAAAAGACACATGAAAAATGTTTTACATGGCTTATCATCAGGGAGATGCAAATCAGAATAGCAATGAGAGATCTTAACCACAGAAACTGAAGCACATATAAAAGAACAACCAGTATTTCAGGGATGCAGAGAGAAGGGAACTCACCTTCGTTGTTGGTGGCATGCTCATCTGTGTTGTGGGGGCTAGGGACACTAAGTGGTGCTAAGGTGGCGGTAGGACAAAATGCACGGGGATCAGTTTCAGGATCTGCACAGACGAGGAATATGCAATACTGATAAGCCAGAACTAGAGCTGATATTTTATATTATATATTACGGAAGTTTGAGGCATTAATATCTTCCATTCTCAAGTTTATATAACCTCACCTCTTATGTCACTTATCTCCCAAGAGAATATAACATTTTTTTAAAAATTATTGATTCTGTGTTTCCTAGCATTGGTTTTAAGTGAAATCTAGTTGCTATGGATGTTAAATCCAAGGCTTTCTTTAAAAATGAATGGAAAACTTTCTGCATCTCACTTATCTACATTATAATTGGCAATATTTTCCTAATTCCCCCTCTATTATTACATAATTGTCATGATTGATATTTTGAGTGGGAGTGGATATTGGGCCAAACCAAGCTGTGCTCAGGGACTATTTCTGGCTGTTTGCTCAGAAGTGGCTCCTGGTGGTACTTAAGGGATTTATGCAGTGCCAGATATTAAAGTGGGCTTCACTGAATGCATATCTTACTCTATTATTTCTCTAGCCCCAATGTTATTCTCCTTTAACAGTATTGAGAATTTTGCCACTTTAAAAAATAATTTTTTATTATACCACCGTGAAACATACAATTACAAAGGTGTTCATAATTGGTTCTTGGTAATACAGTATTCCAGCACCCATCCCTCCACCAGTGCCCCATTTCCACCACCAATGTACCCCCCCCTCCCCTCCCCCCCAGGCCGCCTTAATAGCAGGTACCCCAGTTTCCTCTCTCTCTCTCTCTCTCTCTCTCTCTGTCTCTGCATCTCTCTCCCTCTTATTTTACACATTGTGGCTAGCCCTGCAGATATTTAGAGTTTATCACTTAAGTCTCTTTGTGTATATTCAGTGGTGAGTTTTAATCTGCCATTACCATTTCCCATATTTAGTAAAACACTGGTATCTATTTATATCCTATTAATGAATGCAGTCATTCTATATCTGTCCTTTTCCTTCTGACTAATTTCACTCAGCATGATAGTCTCCATGTCCATCCATTTGCAGGTAAATTCCATAATTTCATCTTTTCTGACAGCCGCATAGTATTCCATAGTGTAGATGAACCACAGTTTCTTTAGCCAGTCCTCTGTTCTCGGGCATTTAGGTTGTTTCCAGATTCTAGCTATAGTGAATAGCGCAGAGATGAATAAAGAAGTACAGATAATGTTTCTGCTATGTGTTTTTTGGTCTCTCGGGTATATTCCCAGGAGTGCTATTGCTGGATCAAATGGGAGCTCAATATCTAGCTTTCAGAGGAATGCCCATATTGTTTTCCAAAGGGCTGGACCAGTCGGCACTCCCACCAGCAGTGGATGAGAGTCCCTTTTTCCCCCCACATCCACGCCAGCACCGGTTGTTCTTGCTGTTTTGGATGTGTGCCAGTCTCTGTGGGGTGAGATGGTATCTCATTATTGTTTTGATTTGCATCTCCCTGATGATTAAAGATCAAGAGCACTTTTCATATGCCTTTTGGCCATTCGAATTTCTTCTTTTTTGGAAGCTTCTGTTCATTTCTTCTCCCCATTTTTTTGATGGGGTTGGCTGTTTTCTTATTGTGGAGTCTGCCACTTTTTAATTCTCCTTAGTACTCAAATTATATTTCTACAAATACACTGTTAACCTTGACTATCATAGTTTATCTTATTTTCAATAAAACCTTTTATTACAGCTCAACAGACTCACAGACATGGGACAGAGCTGCTACTGGCTCTCCCTGTGCCCAGCTGCTCACGAGGTGCCCGGGAGGTATGTTAGGTTCTAGCCCTGGCCCGCCATCCCAGCAGAGCCTCACAACAAACCAGAGGACCCCCACTCATTGAGGGGCTCCATTTTCCACATCCAGACTTCCCCCTCGTCAGAACTCCACCCAGCACACCAGCCTATCACAGCCCGGCTCATTGAGATCCAACCTGCAGCAGTCTTTTTTTAAATCCCGCCCAGAAATGCTGGTCCAGAGACTCACAGACATGGGGGAAGAGCTGCTCCTGGCTCTCCCTGTGCCCAGCCTCTCATGAGGTGCCCGGGAGGGATGACAGGTTCTAGCCCTGACCCGCCACCCCAGCAGAGCCTCACAACAAGCCAGACGACCCCCTACTCCATGAGGGGCCTCCATTTTCCACATCCGGACTTCCCCTCATCAGAACTCCACCCAGCAGACCAGCCTATCACAGCCCGGCTTGCTGCCACGTGATTCATCAATAAATGTTGGATTTTGAGATGACTACAAGAGTATGCTACCTGCACAGCAGAGCCTGGCAAGCTACCCGTGTCGTATTTGATATGCCAAATACCAGATAACAATTATAGACCTCATTCCCATGACCTGATGGAATGGTTTGAGGCTCTTTATGTTCCTGGAGCAAGCAGGTGCCCTTGGGCTCTACTTGCATGAGACAGGTCATAAGGAGATGTTACTGGTGCCTGCTCGAGCAAATCAATGATGAACGGGAAGACAGTGATATAGTGAAACAGTGATACTACAGCTCAAAATGATAATTTTGATCAGTCATTTTTATACATTTAAAAAGAGTCATTCATCATTGATTTCTAACTTGTTTTGCTATTGCAGACTTACATAATTAAAATATCAGTAGATGGAGCCAATAATTTATTTCCCATGGAAATATATATATATATATATATAAGCAAAAATAAAAAAAAGAAAAGAAGGGAGGAGTAAAAAAAAAGAAAGATGAGAACGATTAACCAGGCTGTCATGGGAAATGAGTTTAGTATAGAAAGAACATTAACATAGTGGCTGCCTGCAGTGAAATCTCATATGCTGTAATAAACATCAAGGTAAGAAGTAAAGATAAATTTGGTCAATTTTCTTGTCCTAGCAAAAAACTGAAACAAGGATGCTGTTAATAATAACTGCTCACCCTCCCTGCTGTTATGTGGAATTGTTCAAGAGACATTCTGCTTAAAACCTACAACAACAAGAACTATTGCTAGAGAGTGACAAAGATACATGTAGCATGTAAATTGGGTCAGACACATTCTTTAAGCTTTAAGTGAGCTCCCAGGAAGGACATTGTATATTTTAGCTTTTTTGACTTAAAACTGAGTGTAATACACCATTTTTTCTTTTGACTAAGCCAGTCAAAAAATAAGCTGGGATAAAATTCGCTATTAAAATTGAATAAAAATATTGAAGGCAATTGATCTGCGGTTGGGACTGAAGTCAGGTCATGGAAATTTAAATATTATAATAAAGGATATACAAGAAAACCAAAGATCAAAATTTAAAGCAGTAGCCTCAAGTGAAACATTTTCTGTCTTCATGATATCTCAATTATCTGAATTTGCTATTTTGTCCATATTGAAAACAATAGTCTCAAAGTTAACCCAGTCCACAAAACACTGTTTAATGTGTATTCTAACCACTTCACTTTATCTAAGAAGTCAAGAAAGTTCAAGATTTTACCAGCATTACTTTAGATTTTTCTCACTGTTACATTTTAAAATATATCTTAAATATATTTTAATATTTAATATAAGTACTATTTATAAGTACATTTATACATTTATAAGTACTTTAAAATTCAAGGTAAGAAGTAAAGTTAAATTTGATCAATTTTTCTTGTTCTAGCAAAAAAACTTAAACAAGGATGCTGTTAATAATAACTGCTCACCTTCCCGAATCCGGAGCCCCGACCTCTGTCGCTGTTCCAGAGTCAGGGATGCTGTCTCATTTTCCAAGGCATCAAAAATCAGATGGGCTGGACATATAATGCAATTTGGAGATGAACGCTGGACTAGGTCATTACCGACTGGATCCCATGGGATGTCAAAGATCACGTGGCCTCCCACCTACAAGATGGTCAGACTTCTTTGTCAAGACCCTGAACTAAAGGTTTGAGAATCTTTGTATTCCTGAAGCAACCAGATGCCATTGGGCTACACTGGCACGTGATAAGGTCAAATGGAAATATTACTGGTGCCCGCTAGAGCAAATCGATGAATAACGGGATGTCAAGTGATCAAGTGATCAAAGGACTATAAATTTCTATTTTATTTATTTAGTTCCATTTTTAGTTTTCAAAATAATAGATCATGCTCTGTAATGAAATTTCACTTATGACTGATATATGTGGCTGAAGTGGAGTGACTAAATGAAAGATATTGATTATATGCCATTATGTTTAAAGCATCAAACTTGAAGCTTTGGATTTTATTTTCATTCTTTGGTTTTCATCAAAGTACCTATTTTGCCTATTCTTTTTAAATAATAAAGAAGAATTTAATATATTAAAGGTTCCAAATGACTAAACTGTTAAAAATAATTTTAATTTCAGTGTGAAACATGTTTTGTGACTCTGTATCAGATATATTCTGGAAATTCTACATAATCTAAATAAAAATAATTATGTTCTTGTGAATAATGCAACAGGAGCTTTTAGGTGATAGATCAATGGCTTTAAAATACAAATAAAGAAAATAATTGAACTATGCACAGTTGATAAATTATTGGAAACTGGGTCCCTATACATGAAGAACTACCTCCCTTCACCTCATGTATTAACTTTATTTTTCTACATTTCAGTTATTGGGCCAAAAACTTTTAGATATGAATGAAATGAGTATTTGAAAAGTTTATAATACACACTTTTTGAGCTTTATGAATGAAGCAAATCACCAATTTGTCCACCTTTAGCATTTAGCTTTTGGAAATAAAGATAAAATTTCAGTGCTCAGTTTTCTGACTATTCCCGCTGATCATTTGAGGATATATAAAATGTTATGCATATAATAGTTATTTAAATAATTGATGTAGTTTAGACAATACTAAAACAATGCTGCTTAAGCTTATTCAATTTTATTTATTTTGTTATTTAGGGAATAGTGTTCGATATCTGGTTATATATTTCTGTAAGTGAAGGTGAATCATATAAGCTGAATAATATTAGGAATTGTCATTGAATCTTTGATTTTCATATAAGCTGCAATACATATGTAAAAATGATTATTTTAGTGAATTGTTCAAATATAATTTATGAATGGGAATGTTAATATATGACAAAACAACAGTATGTATTAAAATAGAAATCATTTTATAAGTGTGTTCAGAGTTTTGTGTGGGGAACTTCCAAGTGATATATATATACAAGTTACTATGGGTAACTCCTGGCACAATTTGGACAACTGAGGAGATGGTACCAAGCAATGGCTGAGGCTCTATTACTATTTGGCCCTGAGCTACTGCCTGAACTGCCCTGGGAGCACCTGGGGCCCTCAGTGCTTAGAAGGCACGTGCTGGCTGGGATCGAACCTTGTCAGGCCCATGTAGAACCAGCACCCTAACCTCTTGATTATCTTCCAGTCTCTCATTTTTTTATTATCATATCTATTTTGTGTGAATTATGAGAGTGAGGAAAATGTTTGATTTTGATAAATAATGACGATGAAGGAAGGAGTACACAAAAAAAATAGTAAAAGCCTTAATTAAACACCAATTGGCAAGAATCGTATTTTAGTTCTATATCTTCGATATCAGAACTTTGTGATGTGTAAGCAAATATTATCTCTAAATTAGAAGAAGAATCATTCCCCTTTAGGTTTCTTTCACAGTGCAGAAACAGTTAAGTTTTATATAGCCCCATTTGTTTATTTCCGCTTTTGTTTGTTGGCCTGCTCGGCCTTAATAGCAAAGCTTATTCTAAAAGCAAGCTCTTGAAGAGGTATCCAGCCTCCTCCTCTAGATGCATTTTGTAGAAATAGGTTTGATACCACGGTTTTTAATCCATTTTTGAATGAACCCTGTATATGACATGAGATAGGGGATGGTTTCTTTACCTACTGTTTTGCATGTAGCTATCTAGTTTCCTCAGCACCAGATTTTGAAGAGATCATCCGTTTCACACTCTGTGGACTTAGCCCCTTTGTCATAGATAAACTGACCATCTATTTGAGGGCTCATCTCTGGATTCTCAATTCTATTTGGAACCTTTTATTAATTGCTTTATAAAATACCATCTGTCCCTAAGCTTGTGTATTTTGTTTATAGATTTATAAGTGGAAGGGGACACATACACAATCAAAATATAGTAGGTTTATAATATAAAATAGATAAAATGAGGTAGAACCAAAAGTATTGAATAATATCATGATAATAAACTAAAATCAAATAAAAGCAGTATCTCCATAAGTAAGTTTGAGGTTTTAGAATCTTTTGAGATAAGGGAAATAATTTTAAGGTATCCTAAAAGTAGTTACAATGAATTTTTAATCCTATTCATATCATTTCATGTAGTACTTGTCTAATGTGTTAGTTTGTATCACTCTAACCTTAAGAAGTTAATTTCAGATCATAGTAATTTCATATATGGAGGTAATTTAATATATGGAGATTTAGGACTAGCTGTACAACTATAGCAGTGAACAGTATCAATTAATATAAATGTTTATGTTTTGTATATCTGCTACTCTATCACAGGTATAGTACCCTTGTTATTTTTTAAAGCTCTATTCATTTCTATATTAACTATCAGTGTGGGATACTACCATTTCTATATTTTAAAATAATTTCAGGAAAACATTTAAAAGCCACTAAGCACTTTGTTGGTACATTGTAAAAAATAATTTCCTTACTTTACTCACTTCAGAACTTTCTCTCTCTGCTTCTATCATTTATTGTCTTTCTGTTTTTAGCTGTGTAGGCATAAGTATATTCATTTCAATTGGACATTTATTGGGTAGTTTATTTAAATTTAAGTTAGGCTATTTGAGTATATCCAACTGTGAAATGATAAATTATTCATATTTAGGTTCTCTCTGATCCAATGAGACTCTGAATGATATTTTAAAGAAAATATATATTTTGGCAATGTGAAATCCTTTAATGTCAGCTTCAAATGTAAGTATCAGCTGAAGCAAATTGTTTCTGGGAGAAATAAATTTGCCTTAGATCAGAATGACCCTATAGAATATGGAAAGGAGCTTACCAAGGTGAGGAGCTGATGGCTGAAGGGGAATGCAAAGAGGGAGGGGGAAGGTTGACACTCAGGTGGAGGGTGTGGCACTGTAGCATTTTTTCAGTATTTTCTTACAGTATTTTAAATCATGGTGCTTAGTAGTTGGGTTTGTCATTGTTGTTGTTTTCAATAAACGTGCACTCAACCAGTAATTCTCTCTATTTTGTACCACAAAAATCCATTCAGTGGATAGATATTATGTTTTAGAAAAAAATATTGAAAAGAAATAAAAATGATTAGTTTTGCTTTAGACTTGACAATACATACATGTCCATGTTAAGTGAAATACAGTGTCTGCTTGCATGTGGCTAACGTGGGTTTGAAACACTGCATCCCATCTCGTTCCCTGAGCACTGCTAGGATTATCCTGAGTGCAGAACAGGGAGTAACCTCTGAGCATCATTGGGTTTGACCTCAAAAACCAAAACAAAACAAAAAATAGTGTAGAGTAAGACCACTATTTACAAGATAGTTAACATGAAAATTGTATAGCTTTGAATCTTAAGAAATTCACTGTTTTGGAAAGATCATTGTACTAGAGCACAATGATACTAATGTACATAATTTGAATAGACCCCAAGCAATATTTATTAAATATATATTTTATACTTGTGTGCATAAATGTACAAAATACTGATGTACTTCTGCTCTTTGAAAGGCTTTCAGTAAAAATAAAATTCAAACAAGTTAAAGACTAGAAAATATGAATAAAATATATCCAATAAGAAAATCATAGGGGCCGGCTTGATAGTCCAGCAGGTAGGGCTTTTGCCTTGCATGCAGCCAACCCAGGTTCAATCCCTGGCATCCTATATGGTCCCCCCAAGCACCGCCAGGCGCAATTCCTGAGTGTAGAGCCAGGAGTAACCCCTGAGCATTGCTGGGTGTGATCCAAAAAGAAAAAAAAAAGAAAATCATGCCAACAACAATGAAATAACATCTCACATCACATACTGGCACAAGTAAAGAATAAGGGTAATTAATCCTGGCACTGATGCCAGAAGAAAGGGACTATCCTTCATTGTTGGTGGGAAAACAATATGAGCATTCCTTTAAGTGCTACAAATTGAGCCTTCTTTTGTCTCAACAATCCCACTTTTGGAAATATACCCAGGGTGCCCAAAAACACTCTGCAGAAAAACCATCTTCACTTCTTTGTTTTTTTTGCAGTTTTATTTTCAATAGCCAGAATCTGGAAGCAACCAGAGTGCCCAAAAACAGATTATTGGATAAAGAAATTGTGGTATATCTGCACAATGGTCATCAGAAAAAAATGAAGTCATGAAATTCACATATAAATGGATGGACATGGAGAGTACAACACTGAGAGAAATGAGTCAGGGAGAGAGTGATAGGCATAGAATGATTTGAATAATTTGTGGTATATAAAAACTACTATCACTGTATCACTGTCTTCCCCCACCTCATCGATTTGCTCGAGCAGGCACCAGTAATATCTCCATACGTCCTGTCACATGGGAGATAGCCCAAGGGCAACTGCCCGATCGATCCAGGAACATAAAGAGCCTCAAACATTCCATCAAGTCATGGGAATGAGGTCTATAATTGTTACTGGTATTTGGCATATCAAATATGACAAGGGTAGCTTTCAGGCTCCCCGTGTGGGTGGAATACTTTTGTAGACAACTCAAAACTCAAGCATTTATTGATGAACCGCGTGGCAGCAAGACCGCATGAGCTGGGCTGTGATCAGCTCTTCTGTTGGGTAGAGCGCTGAAGAGTGGGTAGTCTGGAAGTGGAAAATGGCAGCCATCATGGTGTGGGGGCTCTCTGCTTCTTGCGAGGCTCTGCTGGGGTGGCGGGCCAGGGCTAGAACCTGCCTTCCCTCCCGGATGCCTCGTGATCAGCTGGGCACAGGGAGAGCAAGTAGCAGCTCTGCCCCATGTGTGTGAGTCTCCGGATTAGAATATAATATAACATATTTATATTATAATGATAATTGATTATAAAAAGGAAAATTGTACACATTTTATATCTTTAAAATAGTCTAAAATTGTTAGAAATTTAAAATTATAAAATAATGAAAATTTCCAAATGAGTTCAAAGCATAACACTATAACTTTAAAGTCATTGTGTTACTTGGCAGTGGGGGGGGGGCATAAAACAAAAAAAAAACGACAATAGAATTGTGTTTACACCAACAGTGTGTGTAGGAAATGAAGTTCATGGTGGCCAAAAGATTAATAAATATTAGTAAGTGATGTAATGTGCATTATGCTGACTATAACATACACTGTTGTAAGATAAATTTGGAAATTAAGAGAATAAACCCTACAACTTGTCATCATTAGGATAAAAATTCCCTTTTGTTTAATTTCTTTTCATTATGTCTATCTAGGAAAGTTGATGTTAGGGTATTTAGTTGCAATCACAGCTCAGCATATGAAAATCAAACCATCATGCTGTGTGATTTAACAATACACACTGACATATATCAGCTTTTTCTCAACAAACTGGAAAAAATGACATAACTGGTAAAAATAAGTTCTCAGTCTAAAATATAAATCAAACAAGCAACAAAAAATCTTATTTTAGAATATTTTTTATTGTTAAAATACTTTTAAATGTCTTATTTTTTAAAATATCTTATTAGGTTATCTTTTATAAAACACATGAATGACAAACACAAACACCCCTAGGGAAATGCTTCTCAATTATAGGTTGCTAGTAAATGTAAATTAAAACTCAATGAAAAGCACTAAACTAAAATACTGCACACACTATAGACAGAGAGAGAATAGAAAAGTTATCAATCATATGGAGATATTAAATTCCACGCAGTGGGGTTGGAGCAATAGTACAACATGTAAGGCACTTACCTTGTATGTAGCCAACCTGCATCCAATCCCCAGAATCCCAAATGGTCCTCCAAGCACCACTGTTGCAGGACACCTAAAAGCCCTAGGCCTCTGTATCTGCCCTGGATTGCCTCCTGCAAGTCGCTTCATAGACAGGGAGGTAGTCTAAATGTGGCAGTCTTATCTGACCATGTTTTCTATACTGGCTAGTATAAATATTCTCTCATGCTACCACAATCATCGTGGGACTAGCTAGATCTTACCAGCATATTTGCCTGGCCACGTTGGATCTCTAAGTAATTAGACCAAAGAGAAATGCTGTTTGCCTCCAAGCTAGCAAGCATGGCTCCCCTGATAACTCAAAGGCAACTAAAATACAAAACTACCGTGAAGTAGACGAGACTCTTGTGAAGGCTTGGAGAAATATTTAACTGGCATTAGTATTAGTCTTTGGTACAGAGACATGCCATCTCAAAAATCCCCTTCTCTACCCTATAAAGGCAATTCCAGGTAGAACTTGGCTCAAGACATTAGGTGAGGTGCTGGGAGAAATTACCTGAGTGCATTTGATCCTACCTGCCAGTGGAAGTTACATTTAGCTTATAGCTTTTCCCAGCTCTGCTAGGAGGCTTTTAATAGCTCTGGGTCCTTGTAAACAGCCAGAAGGTCTCCTGAAGTTTCTACATTTCTATAGCTAGTTTCCTGTTTTCATCTCTAGATAGCCCAGCCCAGAATGGGCTGGGCTGGGGAGTTTGGGCAGATTTCTAGCTATAAAATAAGCTGCAAGAAGAAAGAAGCTCTCTCTTTTTTCCCCTTTTTGCCATTTCGGCTTCCCTTGGTGTTTTGCTTCTCTGTCCTCTCCATTCTCTGTTGGGCCTCAATACATGGTGGCAGCCATCTTGGCCTACACATGGCTGGGGCCTAGCTGGGAACCCAGAATCTGGAGGTTTTCCCTGCTCTTGGATTGTATAACAGAACCTGTGTTAGTAAAGCCCTTTTAAAACTGCATCGGATTCCTAAGTCTTCACCCATTCCCCGCCCGGCCGGAGGTAGAAGGGAACTCGCTTCCTGGCACTGTTGGGGACCCCGGCAGAGCTTCCCAGCATACCTCGAAGAGTAATTCCTGAGGACAGTGCCAGGAGTAACTCCCTGAATTGGGTGTGACCAAAACCCAAATTAAATAAATAAACATGGGAACTTATGCAAAAGAAAGTGGTTTGCTTTTGAGAATATTCTTCCTTTTCATTTTTTTTAGTACAAACTCACACTCTTGTTATGATCCAGTGATTTCACTGCCGAGCTTCCATATGAGAACGAACACTAACAAATATACATAGGTGCTTTATTTCCATAACAAAAAATGCTCATTTATATATAAATGGAAGTTTTGTAATAGCTATGTAATGTTTTATTACTCAGCAATAGATGAATGTACTACTGACGCATAGTGAAAAAAATATGAGTCTTCAGGTAATTATGCTGGGTGGAAAGAAGACCAAATTAGTATATACTACATTGTTTAGTTTATTAGAAATTTGGGACAATTCAAACTAATTACATAATGACAAAATATAGCTCTGTGGATTCTAGTGAAGGGGTTCAGGAAATAAGAAAGACATTTCTGAGGATCATGTAGAGGTTTAGTATTCTTGTTACAATAAAACATTCATGAGTGAAAAAGAATGTCAGAATTTAACTGTGCATTTTAAAATGTATACTTTATTGCATTCAAAAATGTAAATGATCTTCTTCAAAGAAATTGAACAAATACTGCTGAATTTTATATGGAATGATAGATCCCCATGAATAACTAAATCGTCCTTTGGAAAAAGAAGATGGGAGGTGTCACTTTCCCCCAACTCAAACTCTACTACAAAGCAGTCGTAATTAAAACATTGTGGTATTGTTATAGAGACAGACCCATTGACCTATGGAATAGAACTGAATATCCTGAAACACACTCTGAAATATACAACCCCTTAATCTTCGATAAAGGAGCAAAATATCTTAAGTGGAGCAAAAAAAGCCTCTTCAACAAATGGTGCTGGGAAAACTGGGCAGCTACGTGTAAAAAAAATGAACTTAGACCTCCTTCAAACCCCATGCACAAAAGACAAATCAAAATGGATTATAGATCTCAACATCAGACAGACATGAATCTATAAGGTACATTGTTGGGGGACGCCGCTGGGGTCCCCAACAGTGCCATGAAGCAAGTTCCCTTCTACCTCCAAAGCCGGCAGGGAATGGATGAAAACTCAGGAATTCGATGCAGTTTTAAAAGGGCTTTACTAACACAGGTTCTGTTATGCAATCCAAGAGCAGGAAAATCCTCCAGACTCTGGGTTCCCAGCTAGGCCCCAGCCATGTGTAGGCCAAGATGGCTGCCACCATGTATTGAGGCCCAACAGAGAATGGAGAGGACAGAGAAGCAAAACACCAAGGGAAACCAAAATGGCAAAAGGGCAAAAGAGTGGCTTCTTTCTTCTTGCACCTTATTTTATAGCTAGATATCCGCCCAAACTCCCCAGCCCAGCCCATTCTGGGCTGCGCTATCTAGAGATGAACACAGGAAAATAGCTCTATATAAATGAAGCAACTTAAGGAGACTTCTGGCTGTTTACCAGGACCCAGAGCTAATTCAAAGTCTCCTAGCAGAGCTGGGAGGAGCTATAAGCTAAATGTAACTTCCCCTGGCAGGGAGGGTCAAATGCCCTCAGGTAATTTTTCCCAGCACCTCACCTAATGTCTTGAGCCAAGATCTGCCTGGAAATGCCTTTATAGGGTAAGGAAGGGGGTTTCTGAGATGGCATGTCTCTGTACCAAAGACTATACTAATGCCAGTTAAATAGTTCTCCAAGCCTTCACAAGAGTCTCGTCTACTTCACGGTAGTTTTGTATTTTAGTTGCCTTTGAGTTATCAGGGAGCCATGCTTGCTTGCTTGGAGGCAAACAGCATTTCTCTCTGGTCTAATTACTTAGAGATCCAACGTGGCCAGGCAAATATGCTGGTAAGATCTAGCTAGTCCCACGATGCTTGTGGTAGCATGAGAGAATATTTATACCAGCCAATATAGAATACATGGTCAGATAAACTGCCACATTTAGACTACCCCTTATCTAAGAAGTGACCTGCAGGAGGCAATCCAGGGCAGATGCAGAGGCTCTTAGAGGTGTCCTGCAACAGTGCATTGAAGAAAACAGGAAAAATGCTTTTACGACATTGAAACTAAAAGCATCTTCCAAGACGAGACACCACTAACCAAGAAAATGGAAGTTAAGATAAACAAATGGGATTATATAAAATTGAAAAGCTTCTCACCTCAAAAAAAAATGGTGACCAAGATACGAAGACAATACACAGAGTGGGAAAGAATATTCACCCAATACCCATCGAACAAGGGGTTAATATCCAGGATATATCAGGCACTGGTAGCACTCCACAAGAAAAAAACAGCCAACCCCATCAAAAAATGGGGAGAAGAAATGAACAGAAGCTTACAAAATGAAGAAATTTGATTAGCCAAAAAGCATATGAAAAAGTGCTCTTCATCATTAATTATCAGGGAGATGCAAATCAAAACAACAATGAGGGTACCATCTCACACCACAGAGACTGGTACACATCCAAAACAGCAAGAACAACTGGTGCTGGCGTGGATACAGGGAAAAGTGACTCTCATCCACTGTTGGTGGGATGCCGATTGGTCCAGACCTTTTGGAAACTAATATGGACATTCCTCCAAAAACTAGATATTGATCTGCCATTTGATCCAGCAATACCACTCCTGGGAATATACCCGGGAGACCCAAAAACACATAGCAGAAACACTATCTGTACTTCTTTATTCATCGCTGCACTATTCACGATAGCTGGAATCTGGATACAACCTAAGTGCCCAAGAACAGAGGACTGGCTAAAGATCTGTGGTACATTACACGATGGAATACTATGCAGCTGTCAGAAAAGACAAAATTATGAAATTTGCCTGCAAATGCATGGACATAGAGATTATCATGCTGAGTGAAATTAGTCAGAAGGGAAAGGACAGAAATAGAATGACCACATTCATAAAACACTGGAATATATAAATATATGCCAGTGTTTTATGAATGTGGTCATCTATATCTGGCATATATTTATATATGCCTGTGTTTTACTAAGTGTGGGAAATAGTAATGTCAGACTAGAACTCACCATTGTATATACACAGAGACTTAATGATAAACCTTAAATATCTTCAGGGCTAGCTGCAATGTTTAAAAGAAGAGAGAGAGTTGCAGAGACAGAGACAGAGAGAGAGTCAGAGAGAGAATGAGAGGAAAACGGGGTACTTGCTGTTGAGGCAGCCTGGTGATGGGTGAGAGGGGTGTGGGTACATTGGTGGTGGAAATGGGGCACTAGTGGAGGGATGGGTGCTGGAATACTGTATCACCAAGAACGGATTATGAACATCTTCGTAATTGTATGTCTCTCAGTGGTATAATAAAAATTTTAAAAAATGAAAGACTATATATATGTATATTTATGTATATATTTATCTATATATATATGTATATTTAGCCGTATAATTGTATGTCTCTCGGTGAACGACTATATATATACATAGTCTTTCACCGAGAGACATACAATTATATCTGGCTAAATATATATTTAGCCATATATATATATATATATATATATATAGCTAAAAACTTATATATATATATATATATATATATAGCTAAAAACTTAGGAGGAAACATAGTAAAGTATCTTCAGTATACTTCAGTATACTTCAGTATCTTCAGGATATGGTTAATTTGGAAAATAGGTAGCATAGAAATAACACAATCTGCTGCATTTTACTTTTTAAAGAAACTAAAGCCCCTAAAATAATTTCCTGTATTAAAAGAGAGAAAAGAACACCTATGGTATATACACAAAACTGAATAGTGCAGGACTATGAGACAAAAATAAAATGCTGCAAGGGCTAGAATGAGATAGTCTCATGCCAAGTGAAGTCAGAGGGAGATCGACAGCTATATAATAATCTCTATCATATATGAACATAAAAAACAGTAGAAAAATAACAATTGGTCAATGGCAACAGACCCTGAGTATGACATAGAAATGAGTTGTCTCAGTGGAGGAAGGGATAATGTGAACTGCACCTCTATTATTAGCAGCGCTACAAGGTCAGTGTCTAAAACAAAAATTATAAGAAAAGCAAAAAAAAAAAACACAAATGCTTTAACAGTCAAAAAAGTCAATAATCTTTCTTTAATCCTATAAAAATTACAAAATTACCTTTTACTTCAATACTTTACAAATAAAACATTTAGGTACTACTAAAATAGGCAAGGAATGATTATTTCAGTCTGCTTCTTAATCCACATTTTCCCAGCATGCTATTCCTATTTTATTATTTTTATAGTCATGAATCCACCTTGAATTGCCTTGAGAAGATTGGTTTAAAAATGCAATCAGCAATATATTAGCAAGCTTTAACTTTTAAAATCCTAGTTTGATATTTATGTGAAATTATTTGAATATTTACTTAAACAATGCTAACCGTGAGCATTAAATTATGTAGCTTTGCTAGCTTCCAGTATTCCAGAGAATTTTCTATCACACACACCTATGAATTTTCAGGTTTTTTTTAAATTTTTTATTATACCACTGTAAAACATACAATTACAAAGGTATTCATAATTGGTTTTTGGTAATACAGTATACCAGCACCCATCCCTCCACCAGTGCCCCATTTCCACCACCAGTGCACCCCACCGCCTCCCGCCCACCCCCAGGCTGCCTTAATAGCAGGTAGCCCTGTTTCCTCTCTTTCTCTTTCTCTCTCTCTCTCTGTCTCTGCATCTCTCTCCCTCTTATTTTACACATTGTGGCTAGCCCTGCAGATATTTAGAGTTTATCACTTAAGTTTCTTTGTGTATATTCAGTGGTGAGTTTTAATCTGCCATTACCATTTCCCACATTTAGTAAAACACTGGTATCTATTTATATCCTATTAATGAATGCAGTCATTCTATATCTGTCCTTTTCCTTATGACTAATTTCACTCAGCATGATAGTCTCCATGTCCATCCATTTGCAGGTAAATTTCATAATTTCATCTTTTCTGACAGCCGCATAGTATTCCATAGTGTAGATGAACCACAGTTTCTTTAGCCAGTCCTCTGTTTTCGGGCATTTAGGTTGTTTCCAGATTCTAGCTATAGTGAACAGCGCAGAGATGAATAAAGAAGTACAGATAGTGTTTCTGCTATGTGTTTTTCGGTCTCCGGGTATATTCCCAGGAGTGCTATTGCTGGATCAAATGAGAGCTCAATATCTAGTTTTCAGAGGAATGCCCATATTGTTTTCCAAAAGGGCTGGACCAGTTGGCACTCCCACCAACAGTGGATCAGAGTCCTTTTTTCCCCACATCCACGCCAGCACCGGTTGTTCTTGATATTTCGGATGTGTGCTAGTCTCTGTGGTGTGAGATGGTACCTCATTGTTGTTTTGATTTGCATCTCTTTTCAGGGTTTTTTTATGCCTAAAACCAAATCTAACACATTACTTAATTGGTATTTATTTGGTACCTTTTCCCAGTGATTGGTGTTATTTTATTTTCTTGCTTTGGTGCAGATATTATTTTATATTGTCATCTAGTTTAGGTAAAATGTTTTCAATGAACTTCTGAAGTTTTCAGTATTTAATATCATTACCCTAGATTTGTATACAAGTAAAAAAGAAATCTGAAATATTTTTCCAATTGTTTTGTTTTGTTCTTTTTTGAACTTTTTTTGGGGATGAGTCATATTTTGACGATGCTTTAATGAAATTAAGGAAGAGTTTGGAACAAACTAGAAGCTGTATGTATATCTATCAACTTTATCAGTATGTGCTATGTAATGCAGAAGCAATTGGCTGGACCTCCACATATGAACTCCTTAAATACATATCTGCTCTAAGTTCCCATATTTTTGTTTACATAAATATAAATATTCATGTTACTTCATTCTTCGAATACACTGCCTTTAATCAGTTACTCTGCCCAACATTTTCACATGAAAATGAGATATTTAAGAGAATTGTGTTATTGGCAGGCAGAGAAGGGCCCAATGGCAATGAAAAACTCTCTGACCATAACACTATTAAACATAAGGCTGTCCGGATCTACTTCCTGGATGCAGGAAACAAGACGGGTAAGACCTTTAACAGTAGCAGACTCTGAGGAGGCCGCACCCCTCCCTGGACCCCCTTCCCTGAAGAAGAAACTGAAGGAAATTCCTCGAGTTTCCAGATCCCTTCCTTTAACCTGACTAAACCACTTGCCTAGCCAAAATCTGATTAACTCTGGAGAGCTCAGCCTGTAGAAGACTCCAGAACATTCTAGGCCAAGAGGATAAAATCAGCTTTAAGAGTCATTCTGAGTGACTGGAGTATACTGCAGAGAGGGCATTAGCCTTAAATGCAGCCTACTGGGGTTCGATCCAGCCATGTCTTATGGTCTCCTGAGTATCATCAGCCATAATTCCTGAGTGCTTTGCCAGGAGTAAACTTTGAGTGTGACCCAAAAGAAAAAAAGAGTCATTCTGGACTCTCTCTGCTTTTGGAAAAGGCTGCATTCTCTCTTGAGCTTGTGGATTTCTTACTTTCTCTCCCTCCACCCCTTCCCCCAAATAAAATCTGTTTTACTTCACTACTACTGAAATTCTTTTCTGTGAGGAAGACAAAGAACTTGTCAAACCCTGGGTCAGACTTAGGACTGACCTTTCCTTTCCTCCAGGAAACGAGCAATGCCTCCCTCCAGCCTGAGTCCTCAGCTATCCAAGAAATTGGATGGTGAGGATCAACTCCCTAGCTGAGTAGACCAATCTGACATCAGGTGTGGCTTGACGTCCACCTCTTGGGGCTGGCAGGACTTGAGGTTTATGTATGAAGGACTTATCCCAGAGGTCTCTATCACTCCTTGCCTTTACAGCAGGTCCCAGGGTGACAGAGGCAGGAGAAAGTGACATCTCTTACCTCCCCATCTCACATAAGCCACCCATGGGGGCCAACCTACATCAGTTGGAAATACTATTTTAAAAGGATTAGAGATAATACAGCCTTAGAGATAATACAGTGGGTAAGGCTTTTGCCTTGTACACAACTGACTTGGCTTTGGTTCCCCCACATTCCATATGGTCCCCAAGCACTTCCAGGAGTATTTCCTGAGTGAAGAGCCAGGAGTAATCCCTGAGCACCATCGGGTGTGACCCAAAAGCAAAATTAACAAATAAAGAGATAAAAGGATTATTACTAAAGTCACCACTAGTTTCCTAGGAACATCTTTTGCAAATCTGCCACAGTCTCATACAATTTAGTTTCTTCTTCCATCTGTCAAATACTGCCCTGCTGAGGATTTTTAAACCCCTATTGGCACTTACTCTAGCCATTGACTACACAAAAATACAAACAAAGCAATAAAGATCGGAGGATTCTGGGTCATTTCTTTTGTGTAACATGATATAATTGTATGTTGGTAACAAGCATGTTGACATCTCTTCCAAATAAAAAAAATAATAATAATGGTGGCATCCAAAGCATAGTAGATTTACAGTGTAAGAAATTTTGCATAAGAAAGAATAAAATACGTGAAAGTAGAAAGATTAATTGTTGGCTTAACCACCGTCTTTTACTGTCTTTACGCAAAGTCGATCATTTGATTTTGCAATTAGTATTAGATTCTGTGAAATTTGTGGAATTTGTAAAATGTTCAGTTATATATGAATGTATGTGTATATATAAATATATATACATAGATATATTTATATATGAAAGCATTTGGTTGCACAGAAAATATAATCTAAAATGTCCTGATTTTAGTGGCCTATAAAAATTTAATTATTTTTGTAATTCGGCTTATTTCAGAATGTCTTTCCTTGTGTACTATATGTACTCTCTGCTACATTAATTCTCATTTGAATAAGTTTTACTAATCTGCAATCTGCTGATTTCCTTTTTAACAGGCACATAAAACACTGAAATGTTTGCATTTGATATTTGTTTGGAAGTTGTGTTGTCATATTTTTTTGAAAGTTTACTATACCAAAACTCGGAATTATTTTCTCTCATCGTTGCTGGTGTGGGGAGCAGGTAAATTAGAGGAAGCAGTTTGTTTTGTCTTTATGAAAACTAAATCTTGCTTGGAGAAAAATAAAATTTTCAAGAAATCATAGATGGAGGAGAGTTCACAGCTCCGTAAAGGGAAAAAATTACAAATGTAAAAAAGTGATAAATCAAGTTATGATGGTGGGCGCCACAGCGGTTTATGTGAAGCAGGAGGAGACGGCCACTTTCTCTCAATCTGCCTCTGCTGCCCTAGGACCACTGGGAAGGCTAAGCCTTACCCAGGCCTTTCAGGTTCCTGTCTTTGCCTCTCTGAAGGAGAATTACAGACGGAGACGAGCAGATAGCTAAAAGAGATTTTATTTGAAGGCTTTTAGGAAGGGGAAGTAGGAGAGAAAGTGAGAGAGAAAAACACATTTCCAAGAGGGAGATGGGGCAAAATGTGTTCTGGTGTCACATTTGTTAGACCAAGTGGGTGGGCTAAAGCAGCACATGAATCTGGGCAGCATATGCGGACCCTTCCTTTGTTCAAGGTAGCTTTTATGGGTTTTCCCAGACTCCCCCAATTAGGGCTTCTTGCCTAGGTAAAAGTCAATTGCTCAGTTGTTAGGGGGCTAGTGTTGGGAGTGGTGGATGATCTTCTTTGAAATTTCTTTCCTAGCCCTTATTCCTGTTGGAGCTTCTCTCAGAGGCTATTCCAATCTTCTCTAGTCTGGGCTAGCTCTAGTTAAAGGTCTTATCAGGCCTTAGTTCCTGAGCTCAAGTCCTGATGGTCTTATTAGGGCTAGGTGGTTCTATTCTCTGTTCTCATAAAGTTCATTGCCCTGGGACGCTTCCCTTTCTGCCAGCCTACATCAAAGGGGTTATTTATTTTCTATTGCCCTGTTTATATTAAACACAGACATTGACTCATATGACTGAATGCAGGTGTTTTAGAGATATAGAGCTACAGTACTTGAAATATTTGTCATACCATAGTCCTCACCCAGAAGCCAATTTCCCTCCACTAGAGCTCCTCCATCCTGCAAATCTCCTCTCTCTCACACTTGGTTGACTTCTGTTCTTAGATCAGGTCCACGCAAGCATTTGTTTTCCTTTGGCTTTCTCTTTTCCCTTGTTTTCTGGCTTTCTCTCTCACTCATGAGAGAGAATGTGATACTTGTCTTTGTCTTTCTGACATGCTTTACTTAGTATATTCCTCTTAAATTCCATGCCAGCTGCTGCAGGGGAAGATTTCATCCTCAGGAGCACTGGACTGAACATGTACTATCACTTCTTCATTTGCTGTCCTACGCTGGACTCATGTATTGCTTCCATATCTTGGCTACTTTAAGTAGTGCTCTACTGAATCAAGACGTACATGAATATGTTCCAATTAGGGAAGTTCTTAGTTTTTTATTTTTTTTTAAAGTTTTAGCATTTTGAGAAATCTTTCTATTATCTTCCATTGAGATTGGTCCAATTCACACTCACAGATTCTCTCTGAAGTTTTGTTTTCTCTCCACACCCTGAAAGCCTTGTTGTTTCTGGTCTTTTTAATGGACTTTTCTAACAGGTGTGAGATGTTATCTGATGGTCCTTTTTTGATTTGAATTTCCATGATAATAAGTGATAATGAGCTTTTGGTTTTTTATCTCATGTGCCTCTGGCCATCTACCAGACTCCCCAACTTTAGTTTTTGCTCTTCAGTATCTCTTGTAAGAACTCTTTTGCAAACAGTGTTGAATCTATGATACAATGCTGTTAAATTTCTCTCATAATTGATGGAATTATTTTATTTCTTTCCTCTTACCTCTATTTGGGTTCCATGTGAGCATGAGTATGCTTTGGCTTCTAGCTCCAACCTTCTAATTTTTGTTTGCATCTTCCGGTGATCATTTCCTTTGTGTATATCCTCTGTGAAATCCTCTGCATATATTTGCATGCCCCTTCCTTTAAAAACTAGACAAGTTCTTGGATTTAGAGTCCATAATTTGTCAAAATGATAATCTCTCAACATGGTATATATGAAATCAATATGTACCATAAACTTAAACTGTATAGCCTAAATTCCAAGTAGAATCTAGTAAACCAAAAATTTACTAAAATCAAATAAAATCCCAGAATAAATACTGAGGAAAAATTACACATCGTATTGAGTTTCAATGTATTACACAAAAAGTATTTCCAAAAAATCAAATAAACTAGGCACATCAAGAGTTTTTTTCAAAAGTGTTTGAAAGACACTTTTGCAAGAGCATAGAAAGAGAAACCTCAAAGTAAGAAAAGTGCAAAAAAAAAAAACTGTATCCAGAACATAAAAATTTTCTCTAAGCTCTAAAAAGAAAGAAAAAACAATGACAATGTGACAAATTATGTCAGATATTGGAGCTGCAGAGATAGTACAATGGATATGGTCCTTGCCTTGCTTGCAGTATACTTGGGTTTTATCCCGAGCATCTGAGCCCACTCAGATGTGAATTATGAGCTCAGAGCAAGTAGCACTCTCGGAGCACATCTGAGCTCAGTCAGATATGAATTGTGATCTCAGAGCAAGAAACACTCTTGGAACACAGGTGTGTGTGACTCACCTCACCACACCCCTCCCCAATTGCATCATATATTTCACAAAATGAGATAAGTGGATGACAAATAAGCATATAAGAACTATTCCAATCATGTACTTATAAAATTGTAAAGAAAAGCATAAAACATGTTTATTTGCATAACCACAAATCTGAAACAATATCTTTTTTTTTTTTTTTAATAAAAAAAATAAAAAGTCATTGGGTTTGGTCATACAGTGTTTCGCACGTCCCTCCACAGTGCCCTTCACCACCCCCCCCCTTTTTCTTTTTTCTTCTGGTTAGATTAAAGTGTTGTATTTTGTTTAGGTTGTTGTTTGCGGATATTTTTAATAGATAAATTCAGAAACAAATTATAGCCTAATAGGTATAATAAAGCATTGTAAGCAGTATAAGGAAGATATTGCTATTTTTCCCAGTATCAATACACCTCAAAACATTTTATTCCACTTTAAAGATGTCATCTATATTGTAGAAACTACTAAAATCTTAGAAAATGCAACTGAAATGTATAATGATTGCCTAGGAATGAATAGGAAGCAAGATAAATGAAAAAGGAATAACAAAATAATATGAGGACATTTTAGGGTGATTAATATGTTCATTTTTCTTATTGCATATTATAATATATGATTACCTCAATTTTTATACATTTTTAAAATATAAATCAGTTTTTGTATCTTATAATTCATACATGTTATATGTTGTGTTTTAGATTTTATGGTATCTTTAAGGCAGTTTTACCTCAGTAAAGTCAAAACAAATAAAAGGAGTAAAAATACAAAAGTAAAATTTAAAATTAACATAAAAATCTCAAAGCTATCTGTTTGCGCTATTTCATGTAATCTTTTAAAAACTAGCATGAACTATGTTTATAGTGACTTGATTTTTAAAATTTAGAAATTAAGAAAAAATTCACATGTAATCACTCAGTCAATAAAAAATAGGTAGCTTATATTAGATATTAGGAGTTCAAAATATAATCTACATTATTAATTTTGTATACTTTTCTTATAAACAAGAATATGGAATATCTACATTGATAAACAAGATATGGAATATCTACATGTTATAAACAAGATATGGAATATCTACATTGATATTGCTGATGATTCTACAAATACTCATGAGGGAGTCATTTACTTTATTTTTGTTTAATCCGTAAATCATATAATAGAACTCTCATATTTCTCATGCATAGTAAGACATGCAGTAATAACATGAAATAACTTATTAAATGAAAAAGAAAGGTCAAAGTTCATGCTGTGTTTTTCATTTTCAAAAAATTTACTGAGTTCTATTAAATATAAAAAGGTGTATGGCAGTAGGAAAATCATGTGAATTTTATTGAAATCCAATAAAAATTCCATAATCTTCTCTTTCAGACAAAATAATTTCACAAAATAACTGCACTGTATGTTTTTTTTTTTATTCAAGCAACTATATCCTTTTGCCAGTACTGAGCCAGTCCTAATATATTGGCACAGAAAATGTATTACTTTTTTCTGGTGCCTGGTATCAAACGCAGGGATTTCACATATGTGACATGTTGTCTTCCACTGAATCCTGTCCATAACGCTGATATTTAAGATTTGTAACAAATGCTTTGCTTTTATCCCAACCCTCTATAAACACTTTGAAATTCAGTGTAGTAAGCAATGTGAGTTGAAGACTCATAAAGTAAATGAACTTTAATGTCCTTTTTAGGTTGCACAAATAAAATGTAATATGTTTTGTAATTGTAAAATGTAATATACTACATGTTTCTATTTGTATAATATTAAAGCCCAGTTCAGAAACTGTGAACCAATCGGTGGTTTTCAACAGTTAGTGTTGTAAGTTGGAGTAAATAACTAAACAGGAAAAAAGAGAAATCTGTATTGAGTTAGAAGCCCAATTTCATAATGACTTTCCTTGTTTATTTCCTCTGATTCTGGCTTTGGGCATTTCATCAATTTGGGCATTTCATCGGTCTTTTACATTTCCTCACTTAACATTTCAGCATGCTTACACATATTTCTTTGAAATCCAAACTATGGGAAAGTCCCAGTGGCAAAAATAATCTATTCTAAACTTTCCTTTTTGACTTAATTTTCCATAGTTTTATAAAAATAGGCCATTGGTCTATTTTTTATAAAATAGCTACTGAAAATTCTGTTTCAGTAGCTATGAAACAGAATTCAGATTCAGTGGTATTTTACCTTAAGGTAAGAAAACTGCAAAAATAGGCTAATAAAGCTGAAGTGTTTGCATCATGAAACAAGCATGACCAAAAGGTAGATATTTTCCTTATACTCAGAAAGTTTTATGATGATAAGCACCAGCACAATGTATTTATAATTGACTATAACAGCTCAAATTTTTAAACAAAGCAATTTCAACCACTTTCTAGCCCTCCATGTATCCTAAAGAAAATATCAAGAATAGTAGCATATAATGCAGTGGTATGGCTGTATAAACAAAGCAAAGTTCAACATCATTTTAATTATGAGACCTGAGCTGTCATAGCTAACAGCTGAAAGGTGCCTACCAAGGTTGCAGGGTCAGAACTTGGGGGAGGAGAGGCGGAATGAGAACAGCTGTGGAGGGAAGTTGGAACTGGTGGTCAAAGTGGTGTTGGAATATGGAGGACTAAGGCTCATTTATCAATGACTTTCTAAGTCACAGGTCTTTAATTCAATTTTAAAAAGAAAAAGAATGATTACATATCAATAAATTGTTGATATAATATTGACTCCTTTCAGAAGATATATAGAATTTTAATTATTTGAAGGGGTTGAAGTTTTATTCTTCTTTGTTTTGGGGTCACACATGGCAATGCTCAGGGAAATTCCTGACTCTATTCAAGAGTGATTGTGACCTTCCTGTTAAAGAATCCCTGCCTGTGCTCTGAGGACTGCTTGTAGTCCATCATATTTGAACCAGGGTCAGCTTCATAAAAGGCGAGAGTCTTACTCCTGAACTATTTCTCTAGCTCTTTGTCTACTAGTGCTTTAAACCTAATTATCTCCTCACACAAAGTATTTACTGCCTAAGATATTTCATTAGATACTATTGGGAACTATGAGATTTTAAATAGTGAATTGACCATAAAATGTCATGTGAACCACTATTCATTCCTGATACAACTCATGTCACAAAGAGATGAGCCCGAGCTAACGTGCCGCCTGTAACTACATGCTGCTGTTGGTCATTGTAGTGCCTGAGTGTGTGTTTCCCCCATACCCCCCTTGAGATGTGTACTTTTGTGCTTTCATATCTAATGTTGGGATATACTGGGATTCCAACACTCTGGAGCGTATTATTCTCTTCTCTATCTTTCTCAGGCTCCCTCCCTTTCTCCTTCTCAAAACAAAGGGAAATAAGAAAGTAAGGGATTGTTCTAAATCAATAATCAGAATATTTATGTTTTCAGTCTTAACAGCATGCTACAGCGGAATCAAATAACGCTATTCATTGTCAGGCATGATGTGGAGTCACTAACACAGGTTAGTCAGAATTAGCATAAGCTGATAGTATGGCAGAGAAAGCACTGCTCTGAAAATAAAGAATAAATCACTCTATGGAATTTTTAGAAGACAGACTATTTCTAGTTTTGTGGTGGTTTTATTGTTGTGTGTTTGTTTGGGGGCCACAACTAAAGGTACTGTGTGTTTACTTACTTCCTGGCTCCTACTTTTAACATACTCAAAAAATCATGCCTGGGCCTTCAAGTCCGTATATGGGTTGCTGGGGTTCAAACCTAGGTTAACCATGTGCAATTTCTCCAAACTCATCTTCTTAGTTTTATAATAATGAATCATGACTAGGTAAGTGTTATAAAGGTAAATGTTTTGGAATCAATTTTAGGCACATTTATCCATCTGCAACAAAGATGAAAGAACCAAGATAAGGGTCATTAAGTGCATCACTTTGGTTGTAGGAGTGAGTCAATTGCTCCAGCAATCCCATTTGGAGCTCTTTAGAAAATAGAGTTGGTGCAGTGAAGGTCTCACTGGAGAAATATGTAATTAGCATGTCCTCTTTGGTTATAAGCCTAGTAGTACAGAAAGAAGAAAAGGCTTGACAAAAACGAGGTATGCTATAATTGAACTAGAATATCTCATGAAAGTTTTCCAGGGCATTTTCCTAGAAACCTACAAAGGATTTACAGATGCTTTCTGCTAGAGTCTTTGAACTAAAGGTTCATTAATCTCCCACACAATTTCACATATTGAAAGCCAAGAAAAAACTTCCTGTAAGAACATAGCATTGTTTTGCATTTTAGCTCCGGGTACAGACTTTGATGTGCTGTTTTTTCTTTCAACTAATTATGTTTTCTTTCTGCACCTCAAGGTTCCTTTTGTCAGCATAAATTTTCACAAGACCTCAGAAGGAAGGAAGAAGTAGCACCCAGCACTGAAGTGACCTCTTGTTTCTGAGGGTAGGCGCAAATGTGGGTTACTTGGAGCTGTTTATGAAGAGCACAGTTAGCTCTCGTTTCACCATTTTGGAAAACATCTATCATGCTATGGATTATAGGGGAATGTGTTCAGCATTATATTATCTCAGAACTAGCAAAAGCTGAAAAGAAAACAAAGCAAAGCTTTAAAAAGTTATGTTGTTTGTGGAATTTAATTCAATCGACATTAACACTGAATTGGTGTCTTTTAAAGATTAAAAAGGATAAGACAGTCTCTAGGGTATATTCCCAGGAGTGCTATTGCTGGATCAAATGGGAGCTCAATATCTAGCTTTCGGAGGAATGCCCATATTGTTTTCCAAAAGGGCTGGACCAGTCGGCACTCCCACCAGCAGTGGATGAGAGTCCCTTTTTTCCCCACATCCACGCCAGCACCGGTTGTTCTTGCTGTTTTGGATGTGTGCCAGTCTCTGTGGGGTGAGATGGTATCTCATTGTTGTTTTGATTTGCATCTCCCTGATGATTAAAGATGAAGAGCACTTTTTCATATGCCTTTTGGCCATTCGAATTTCTTCTTTTTGGAAGCTTCTGTTCATTTCTTCTCCCCATTTTTTGATGGGGTTGGCTGTTTTCTTCTTGTGGAGTGCTACCAGTGCCTGATATATCCTGGATATTAACCCCTTGTCAGATGGGTATTGGGTGAATATCCTTTCCCACTCTGTAGATTGTCTTTGTATCTTGGTCACCGTTTCTTTTGAGGTGCAGAAGCTTTTCAGTTTTATATAATCCCATTTGTTTATCATTGCTTCCATTTGCTTGGTCAGTGGTGTGTCGTCTTTAAAGATACTTTTCGTTTTGATGTCGTAGAGCGTTTCTTGTATGTTTTCTTCGATGTACCTTATAGATTCATGTCTGATATCGAGATCTAGAATCCATTTTGATCTGACTTTTTGTGAATGGCGTTAGAAGGAGGTCTAAATAGCAGAAACACTATCTGTACTTCTTTATTCATCTCTGCGCTATTCACTATAGCTAGAATCTGGAAACAACCTAAATGCCCGAGAACAGAGGACTGGCTAAAGAAACTGTGGTTCATCTACACTATGGAATACTATGCGGCTGTCAGAAAGGATGAAATTATGAAATTTACCTGCAAATGGATGGACATGGAGTCTATCATGCTGAGTGAAATTAGTCAGAAGGAAAAGGACAGATATAGAATGACTGCATTCATTAATAGGATATAAATAGATACCAGTGTTTTACTAAATATGGGAAATGGTAATGGCAGCTTAAAACTCGCCACTGAATATACACAAAGAGACTTAAGTGATAAACTCTAAATATCTGCAGGGCTAGCCACAATGTGAAAAATAAGAGGGAGAGAGATGCAGAGACAGAAGAGAGATAGAGAGAGAAAGAGAGGAAACTGGGGTACCTGCTACTAAGGCGGCCTGGGGCGGGAGGGGAGGGGTACATTGGTGGGGGAAATGGGGCACTGGTGGAGGGATGGGTGCTGGTATACTGTATTACCAAGAACCAATTATGAACACCTTTGTAATTGTATGTTTCACGGTGGTATAATAAAAAAATTTAAAAAAAAGGATAAGACACACACTCAATTTATAGACTTGGCCATAGAGTCATCCCAAGTGGTCAACATGCACTAACTAGGCCCTAAATGTTCAAGGCCCTAAATTTGATTACTGGCACTGCCTGGTCCCTTGTGCACCACATGGTGTCCTGTGAGGGACCCCTACACATGGCATTGCCTGACCCACCTACTGATAGGGCAGCTGGGCAGCTGTGCCTATCTGGGGGTGGTCTCTAACACCAGCAGGTAGAGGTATTCCTTTACCAAAGAGATTATTATGAACAAATTTGGAAGTTGTCTTAAATTCTCCAACTTTTTTGTAATTTTTAGGACACATCCAGTGCTCAGGTAACCAGGAAACAAACTGTGAATGTCCCCAAATGCAGAGCTTGAGAAAACTTCTCTGAGCTATGTCCCTGGTTCTTTTCTCTGCTTTTTGCAGATAAAAAGCAAACATAACTTTTGTTATTTTCATTTTAGGTAAATCATGACTCAAAAACATTTTATGACTTGTAAAATTTTGTGTAAAGCAAGTTATTTCCATAATATATTTTGTCAGACACATATTTCTATATTAAAACAACCATTTTATGATTTCAAATAAATTAATAAACCACATAATTTACATAACAATGGACAGGAATATAAAACACCCTACATCATCTTTCAGATCTCAAGTGAGAACCTATTTCCTTTCTGTGATCTCAGTTGGTTCACATTCTAGGTTAGAACCTTTAATTTTTGTGGTTTCTTGTTCCTTTTATCAGTTATAATATTTCATACGTGAAATACTTTTCTTTTTAAATATATAAAGGGAATAAGATAGTACAGCTGACAGAGCACTTTGCCTTGCATGCAGCCAACTCCACTTCAATTCCTGGCAGTTCATAGGTCCCCTGAGTATTCCTAGGACTAACCCATGAGCCTTGAGGCAGGAAGAAGGCCCTCCCTAGAAGAACTGAGTGTGGCCCAAGAGGAAAAGATAAACAGATTAATTAATAATTATACATACAATTATATAGTCCTTGGGATTTCTCTCATTAAATGTTTGCTGTCCAGTGGAAAGAAAAGATCAGTCTGGCAGTTAGTTTGAAATTTTCTGGCATTTTCATTATGGATTGCAAGAAAAGAAGAGTTGTTCTACTTCCACTTGTTTACCTTTTGGTTTTGGGAAAACATGCAACTGTACACAAGACTTTCTCATGGTTTGTAATCAGGAATCAGTTCAAGTGGGTTCTGGGCACGACTTGGGGTGCCAGTAATCAAAACTGGACATCTGTGCGAGGCAAGACTTACCTGCTGCACTGTACCTCTGGCCCTAATTTTTAATATATTCTACAGAATTCATTTGTGGAATGCTTCTTAAATTTATTCAAGTGTTCGTTCAGCTCACATAAAAGTATTAGTTTCACGGTTTTATTTTTAAATTATTAAAATCCAGTGATAATTGTATCTCTATAGCAAATCTATAACCTGATGCTACAGTGTAATTGGAAGTGCATGTTATTTGATTCTCTTTCAATTTGATCACTTGATCACTTGACACCTGGTTATTCATTGATTTGTTCGAGTGGGCACAGTAATATTTCCATTTGACCCTATCACGTGCCAGTGTAACCCAGTGACATCTGATTGGTTCAGGAATACAAAAAAGCCTCAAACCGTTCATTCAGAGTCTTGAAGAAATCTGACCATCTTGTAGGTGGGTGGCCACATGATTTTTTGACATCCCTTGAGATCCAGTCGGCAATGGCTCTAGTTCAGTGGTCATTTCAAAATCAAATTACATGTCCAGCCCATCTGATTTTCCATGCCTTGGCCAATGAGACAGCGTCTCTGACTCTGGAACAGTGATGGAGGTCAGAGCTCTGGATTCCTTTTTCACTTGAGTGAGGAGTGATATTCGAAGCATAGCTCTTTCGATTCCTCTCTGGGAGACCCGAATAGCATTCTCATCCTGCTTTCATAGGGCCCAGGTCTCTGAGGCATATGTTTACGCATATTCTTCAGATTCAGCTGTAGACCTATCTTTCCACATTCTCGGTCAAAGTCAGCCAGCATTTGTGCCTCTTGGCTAATGTTTGGTGTTATTAGAACGATGTCATCAGCGAAGCAAAGGTGGTATAGTTGCCAACCATCTATCTTCACTCCCATTCCTTCCCATTCTAATTGTCTCATGATGTTCTCGAGGGTGGCGCTGAAGAGTTTTGGTGAAATGGTATCACCCTGCCAAACCGGCTCTTTTGACATCAAAGATCACTTCCTTGTAGAACGGTGAAATCCTGGTGGTGATTTCTGTAATAGAGCTCACGAAGGATCTTGATGTATTGGGTTTGATCGCCCTGTTTGGTTAGGGCTTCAGTGACTGCTTCAGTCTCCACAGAATCAAAGCCTTTCTTTACATCAATGACCGTGATGCAGAGTGGCATCCTAAACTCCTTACAAACTTCAATGAGCTTGGTTACCATGTGGATATGGTCGATTGTGCTGAAAACTTTTTGGAAGCCAGCTAGCTCGTATGGTTGTCCTTCATCTAATTTTCTGATAATCCTGTTCAGGATAACACGAGGGAACAGCTTGTAGATGACAGACAACAGGCAGATGGGGCGATAGTTGCCAGTGTTGTGAATGTCTCCCTTCTTGAATAGTAGAACTGTCTGCTATGTTGAGAAATTAAAGTTGCAGCCTGGGTCTGGAGAGGGTGCATAGGTGGGGCCTTTAAAGCAAATTTTACATCAATTTCTTACTCTTGGTAGCTTTGAACATATTACACAATTGTCATGAAATAAAGTTCTTAAAAAATTGAAATCTGTGAAAGAATTATGATGGAAAAAGACACATTGATTTTCTATAAAGCATGCATGGGATTAAACATTCTTCAATTCATCAAATGATTTGTTCCCTTTTAGCTTTCTATTCTCTGTTCTATGTACGTGTGTATTAATATTGCACACAAAATACATTTTGACCACTTTCTTTGCTTATATGTGACTATAGCAAGAATTGAGTATATGTGAGGTCATTCATGAAATATTCTGCATTTAACAATTGAATCTCTTTAATATATGTATTTTCCTATTAGATCACGAAAAGCATAATGTTAGAAACTTAATCTGTTTATCTTAATGAATTCTTGGAGTGCAAATTCAAGAAAGTTTTGTGAAAGTGCAGTGAAAAATATTAGGGCTTAAAAACACTGGAAAAGTCTTGACTTCAATGAGAATTTTTGGACCTATACATGGTTAATTTATAAATAAAATTGATTACTTACTCAGGAATCCTCTTTATTTATTTATTTATTTATTTTATTATACCACCATGAAATATATAATTACAAAGAAGTTCCTGTTCAGGTTTTAGTCTTAGAATATTCCAGCACCCACATCCCCACCAGTGCCCATTTCCCACCACCATGTCTCCAATTCCCTTCCCTCTCCCCTAGCCTACCTATATGGATGGCATGTTCTTTATCTTCTCTCTCTCTCTCTCTCTCTCTCTCTCTCTTCCTTCTTCTTCACACTGTGTATTACAATACATACGTTTAGAGGTTATTATCTGTATTCTTTTGCCTGTATTCAATAGTCAGTTCTAGGCTGGTATTATCACTTTTGACAATTATTAGTTCCCTTCTATGTCTTACCTAACCTCTGACTCCCACAGATCTGTGGTAGATTCCACCTTTGACAAGATCTCCTGATCCATGTTTTGCCTGACCTTAGATATTGGTTTCATATCATATATATATATATATACATATATATATATATATATATATATATGTCATCACTTGATCACTTGACATCTGGTTATTCATCGATTTGCTCGAGCGGGTGCCAGTATTATTTCCATTTGACCCTATCATGTGCCAGTGTAGCCCAATAGCATCTGGTTGCTTCAGGAATACAAAGAGCCTCAAACCTTTCGTTCAGGGTCTTGACGAAGAAATCTGACCATCTTGTAGGTGGGCGGCCACGCTGATCGATCTTTTGACATCCCAGGGGATCCAGTCTGTAACGGCTCTAGTCCAGCGGTCATCTCCAAATGGCATTACATGTCCAGCCCATGTGATTTTCGATGCCTTGGCAAATGAGACAGCGTCCCTGACTCTGGAACAGCGATGGTGGTTGGAGCTCCGATTCCTTCTTTCACTTGATTGAGGCGTGATATTCCAACCATAGCTCTTTCAATTCCTCTTTGGGAGACTGGAATAACATTCTCATCCTGCTTTTGTAGGGCCCAGGTCTCTGAGGCATATGTTAATGCAGGGAGAACGGTGGAGTTGAAGACATGTGCCCGGAGCCAGAGGTTCTTTGTCTTTTTCTACTATTTCTTCGATGTTTTTGAAGGCATTCCATGCTGCTCTCTTCCATATATATGCTCTCATATCATATATATTTCATATATATTTATATCATGCAAATAAATGCAGTCATTCTATATCTGTCTTTTCAGGAATCCTCTTTTGGTATGAAAAACTCAGAACATAAATTTCTTCTAATCATTTAAGAATTGATCTGTGGTTGTTTCAAATTTTAGAAATGATCTGGGATACTGTTTTGTTTAGGGTCAGTAGAAACTTTTGTGCACATAAATATTATCAAGGTCTTATATACAGGTAAATTTACATATATTTCCTTATTAATTTAAATTGTTTGAGTTTTGGCATTTAATCTGATGCTGACACTAATTAGTCTTCCTCTGTGCAATAGTAATATCCTTACAGAGCATAGGGAGACATAAAATGTTACACTGGCTTTGGAAAATACATTTACATACCTGGTTCATTATAGATGTTTTAAAAAGAATGGTGTAAAACCATATCTCCAAAATAAACCAGTATATGACTGAAACCAAACATGAAAATCTTTGTAACTGTATATCTCACAATGGTATAATAAAAATATCAAAAATTAAACAATATAAGAGGGAAAGAGTATACAGTAAATTAAATTAACAAGTGTCCGTTGAACAGCATCAGACACTGAGGTGTCAGTTAGCTTTTTCCTATGTGTATAACTGGAAAAGATCAGTTCTATATCAAGAGAAAGCTGCTATTCTGGCAGGTCGAAATTGTTTAAGCTTTCAAATACTCTTAGTTTTAGCTCTTCCCTCGAGCACTTATTTAGGTTATAATCCTGCATGTTTAGATTCTATACCTGAATATTTCAATTAAAGTCACACAAACCACATATAGCTATTAATATAAAAGAAAATGTTGTGTGGAAAATGAGTGCACGATTTAGAATTGCTCAAACAAGGCTGTTAAATATACTGAATAAATCCCATAAAACCAAATGTGGTAACGATATGAAAAGTAACAACAAGGGCATTTTTAGTACTTCACTAAATGTTGAAACTTCTTGTTTTGTTCTATTGGAGTTAATATTTTGTTTCAAATTAAATAACGTTTGCTATCATTGTGAGTATGTAACCAAATATTTGATTCTCGCTAACCTGTTCAGTCCCTAAATATTGTGACAGAAGCAAAACAGACTTTGTATCATAGCCACAGTAGGAAAATGTAGATTCCCTGCCTTACCATAAAAGCAAACTTTCTCCAAAAGATTAGACTCTTTATATACAATATCCTTCTCCCACAGTCCATTAAGTAAACATGTCACCATTATAATAAAACTCTGATCATCTGAAATGTTCAGACAAAAAGAATTTTGCAATTTCAAACACAATAATGAGTATTATTTTCACTCTAAAGAAAGGGTGTTACTTTCTTTGATGAGATTTTCTATTTTACTTTTTAAACATATTTTCCAACCCCATACTCATGTATTTCTGGAAGAAATTCATCACTGGAACTTTTTCAAAACCTTAAAATGCTATGTTATAAAATATACATTAACTGCACACTTTTGCACCTATGGTTCTAAAATAAATAGCCACCAAAGAGAAATTATTCTTTATGACAGAGTCCATGTAGGTAAAGCTGTAGAAAAGGCAGATTAGAATATGATAAACATTGGATACCGCCTACTGTAACAGGAAATATTGTGGACAATGTGATACAAATGCACTCTGTGAAGCATCATGAACTCCCCTGAATGCAATAAAACATAGCTTTGATTTCAGAAATACTTGGAATATACCTTTGAAAGGATATTATTGATCTCATTTTTAGAAGACTATATTTTCACAACAAATAAAAATATAATTTCCTAAGGTGTGCTCTATAGAATTCATCTTTCAAGCTGCTCAGCAAAGAAAGCAATGTTAGAGACCAGAAATATAATACAGTGAGAAAGGCACTTGTTTGCACCTGGCTGATGTGGGTTTTGCTAACAGCAAGTATGTCTCCAGACTACTACAAGGAGTAAGCCCCTAGCACTAACTGGGCAAGAGGGAACATCTATACTTCTTTGAAGTATGGAAACTGGCAAAGAGACTTAACTGTTTTCTCAGGACCTGCCCCAACACTTGGCAGCTAGCTAGAGTTATGGTGGGTGGTACGGATTTCAGGGCAACAACCGCTCAATCAGCTACAGGTTTATCTTCCTTTCCATATTGCATTGGACCCATATCTTGGCCTTTTATGCTGAACTCGCTCACAAGGACAGCATAGCTACCCAAATCACATTTGGCCAGTAGTCCATTATACATACCCCAAAAACTCATAAAGGTAACATATAAAAAACAAGAATCAATACTACCCCAATCTAAAAGTAACAGTAAATTTATGCCTAAGAGCACATCCTCTGAATAGTGGTAAAGGCCTCACAAAAATCACACAGGAACACCAAGAGGGAATGTAATATCCTTGGAGAGGATGTATCTATTTAGCTCTCCTCCTAAAGAGGAGACTATCATCTACTGAGCCTCCCCAGTGTCTTACCTGATTGCAAGAGGGGGATTATGATGGTGGACTAGAAGGATCCACCTTTAAAGTACCATAATATCATGGGGCAACAACACAGAACCCCACTATGAATGCATGGAGAGCCCTGAAGTCTCAACAAGGAATACACACACACACAAAACAAAATCTCTTTGATAAAGTATTCAGAGATGAAATGGTGAGGATGTTTAATGCACTGAAAGGACATTGGAATGGAGGAGGATATAAAAGAGACAGTGAATGAACAGCCAATAAAATGCAGGAGGAAATGAGTGCAGAAGTAAGAAAACTACAAACAGAAGTGCCATTACTAAAGAATTCGGTAGATGGAATGAAAAACTCAATAAGTTCCCTCAACAGTAGAATGACAAAGGCTGAAAACAGAATCAGTGAATTTGAAGATAATCTATAGAGAGTACTCAGGAATCAAAAGAATATGGAAAGATACCTCAAAATAGCACAGCAGCATGCAAGGGAACATTGGGATGAATTTAAAAGGCGTAACATTAGAATCATCACAGTGCCAGAGGGACAGGGAGGCAACACCAATGAGGTAAGAACAGTTAAAGACATCATTGCTGAAATGTTCCCAGAGTGCAAGAGAAAGGCATTTAAATCCAAAAAACCCAGAGGGTTTCTAAAATTACCCAAATAAGACTGAAAGTCATATCAGAATCATAAAGACAAATGCTATAGATGGAGACACAATAGTGTAAGCAGCAAGATCAAAGAAAGACATTTCATACAAAGGAGCATCCCTTAGATTTACAGCAGACTTATCATATAAAACCCTTCTAGCTCAAAGACAGTGGTGAGCTATAGTGAAAAAACTAAATGAAATGAACACCTCACCAAGAATCCTTTACCCAGGTTCTCATTCATATTTTAAGGAATGTTACACAATTTAAAGGATAAACAACAGCTCAGGAATTTCAAAGACTCAAACCTAGCTTTAAAAGATGGAATGAAGAGGTTACTGTAAGATAAGACAAAACACCAAAATACAACAAACATACAGAAAGATGGCATTAAACCCCATGACAATAATCGCTCTCAAATTCAGTGGTCTAAGATTGCCAGTTATTAGACACAGAGTGTAAAAACAGATTAAAAACCTAAATCTAATATTGTGCTGCCTACAAGAAATGTGATTTAACAGTCAGAGGAAACACAGTCTCAAAGTCTAAAGCTGAAAAATAAATTCTTCACACAAACAACTCCTCCAAAAAGGCCATAGGTGCCATACTAGTATCTGACAACATAGTTTTAAGGTCAAAGAGTATAGAAGGGACAGCTAATGCCATTTATTAATGATCAAATGATACATACATTGGAAGAAATTACCTTCCTAAACACATATGCACAGCAGAATACTTAAAACACTAATAGACTTCAAGGAGGACAGTGATAGCAAAACAGTTGTAATTGAGACTTCAATACCGTCTCATCACCTCTTGATACATCAATGAGACTAAAACTCAGAAAGGAAATACTTACTTTGAAGGGATAAATGGGAAAGAGAAAGCTAGGATATTATATACATATATATATAATATACATACATATATTATATATATATATATATATATATATATATGGCTTTTAATTCCCCAAACACAGAATACACATTTTTCTGCAGTGCATATGGAACATTCTCCAAGACTGGCCACAAGCTGAGCCCACTAAACCATATTTCAAGAAAATCAAGAAGATAGAAATTTTATGAACTAACTTTTCAAATGATGATTCACTGAAAATAGAAGTTGGTCACACACAGAAACAGAGAATCAAATCAAACACTTGGAAATTAAATAGCTCACTGCTGAACAACCAGTGAGTCATAGAGGAATGTAAAGAAGTAATCAAGATTCCTCGAAACAATGAAGATACAAGATACCAGAACTTGTGGAGCTCAGCTAAAGTGTGTTAAGAGGAAAGGTTATGGCTGTGAACGTCTTCATTAGGAAGGAAGAAAGGGCCCACATAAATAATTTGACTTCACATATTAATAGCTTAGAAAATGACCAACAAAAGAATCCCAACTCAAATATTAGTAAGGAAATAATAAAAGTTAGGGCAGAAATAAACTAGCTGGAATAAAAAAACAAAAAATCAATGAAACCAAGAGCTGGTTCTTTGAATAAACAAGATCTACAAACCATTTGCAAGTCTCACAAATATAGAGAGAGAGACATAGAGAGAGCTCTAAAAAAACTGAACCAGAAATTAAAAGGGAACATGACAAAGAATTCATAGAAATTAAAAAATATCAAAGAATAGTTTGTGAGTCTGTATACAAAGAAAAGAAGAACCTAGAGAAAATGGGCAAATTACTGTATTCCTAAAACCTCCCAAGACTGAACCAAGAAGACTGAATTTCTAAACAAGCCAAAACTATGGGGAAATTGAAACAGTAATCAAAAGCTTCCCAAAACAAAAGGCAGGTCCAGAGGGATATACTAGTGAATTCTTCCAAACCTTTAAAGAGAATATATTACCAGTCCTTTTTAGACATTTCTAGGATATTAAGAGACAGAAACACTCTTAGAAACACTTAGAAACACTCTTAGAAATTTTCTATGAGGCACATAGCACCCTGAAACCCAAAACAAACAGAGACATAAAAGAAAATTGCAACTGATATGCCTGGGAACAAAGATGTAAAGATACCAACAAAATATTGCAAATAGAATCCAACAGCTCAACAAAAAGATGAGCAATGAATTGAGAGAATTATCATTGTCAAAGACAATATCTCTAAAGCATTATACTATTCATGATGTACCTATAGGATATCCAGAATTCAAAGAATTTGATCAAATAACCATAAAATTTAGGAACATTAAACACCCAGGATAGTTAAGCAATCCCTCAAAAAAAGATGGGAGGCATAACCTTACCCAGCTAAAAACAGCAGTAAAAAAAAGGTATTGGAATAAAGAAGACCTGAGTACGATAGAATTGAATATCTTTACAACTCAAAATTGTTTAACATCAATGATGAAACATACATAATATTCAAGGAGAAAATTGATGTGGAACAGGAAAGCCTCAACAGGTGTTAGGAAAACTGGAAGCTGTGTGTAAAAATTATGGCTGGGTCTTCTAATGCTCAAATGGATTAAACAACATCAGACTGATCATAGTACATCAAAGAATGTAGACAAAAATACTCCACACATTGAAGCCAAAGTCATCTTCAAAGATGATATCACTTGTCACTTGTCATCTCATATCACGATTTGCTCAAGTGGGCGAGTGTATTATTTGCCCTATCAATGAAGTGTAGCCAATAGCATCTGGTTGCTTCAGGAATACAAGAGCCTCAAACCATAGTCGGATCTTGATGACGAAGTTGACCATCTTGTAGGTGGGCGGCCATGATCTTTTGACATCCCGTGGGATCCAGTCTGTGACAGCTCTAGTCTAGCATTTGTCTCCAAATTGCTTACATCTTCAGCCATTGCTTTTCAATGCCTTGGCAAACAAGACAGCATCTTGACTCTAGAACAGGTTGGAGGTCTGAGCCGGTTCCTTCTTTCACTTGATTGAGGCGTGATATTACAAGCATAGCTCTTTCGATTTCTCTTTGGGAAACCCAAATAGCATTCTCATCCTGCTTTCAAGGGCTCAGGTCTCTGAGGCATATGTTAATGCAGGGAGAATGGTGGAGTTGAGAGATGTGCCCAGAGCTGGAGGTTCTTTGTCTTTTTAGCTATTTCTGATGCTTTTGAAGGCATTCCATGCTGCTCTCTTCTTCTGCACAGCTCAGGTTTTAGATCATCCATCATGTTGACTTTTAGACCTAGGTACACATAACTGCTGCATTCAGAGATGTTTGTTCCATTGAGAGTGAATGGGGCCTCTGGAACTAATTCTTTTTCATAAACATAGTTTTCTTTAAATTCAGTTGTAGACCTATCTTTCCACATTCTCGGTCAAAGTAGCCAGCATTTGTGCCACTTGACTAATGTTTGGGTTATTAGAACAATGTCATCAGCAAAGCGGGGTGGTGTAGTTGCCAACCATCTATCTTCACTTCCATTCCATCCCATTCTAATTGTCCCATGATGTTCTCAAGGGTGGCTCTGAAGAGTTTTGGTGAAATGGTATCACACTGCCAAACCCCTCTTTTGGCATTGATGAACACTTCTTTGTAGAATGGTGAGATCCTGGGGTGAATCCGTAACAGCTTACAAAGGATCTTGAGTATTGGGTTTGAATGCCCTGTTGGCTAAGGCTTCGTGACCACTTCAGTCTCCACAGAATCAAAGGCTTTCTTTAAATCAATGAACGTGAGACAGAGTGACATCTTGAACTCCCTACAAACTTCCATGAGCTTGGTTACCATGTGGATATGGTCAATTGTCCTGAATCCTTTTCAGAAGCCAGCTTGCTCGCATGGTTGCCCTTCATCTAATGTTCTGCCAATCCTGTTCATGATTCATTATTGTTGAAAAAAAATTCATCATTGTCCAAAGATGATATAGCCCTGGCCAATCAAGTGGAATCAAAAATAAACAAATATAACAACGTGAGACTAAGAAGCTTTTGCATCTCAAGAGAAATAGTGACCAAGACACAAAGACAGCCCAAGGATTCAGAAGGAATGTTTACCCAAGATCCATCTGACAAGGAGTTAATATCCAAGACATATAAGTCACTAGTAGATCGTAGAACTTTACAAAAAAAAAAAATCCAACTCCACCAAAAAATTCGGGAGAAGAAATGAACTGAAACTTCCTCAAAGACGAAATTCAAATGGCCAAAAGGTACATAAAAATGCTTCCATCACTAATTATCAGGGAGATGCAAATCAAAGCAAATGTCATCTCATGCCACATAGACTGGCACACATCCAAAAGAATCAGAGTACCCAAGGCTGGCTTGGATGCAGGGAAAAAGGTGCTCTCTCTCATTGTTTCTGGGAATGCTGCCTGGTCCAGCCTTTTTGAAAAATAATATGGATATCACTGTATCACTGTCTTCCAGTAGTTCATCAATTTGCTTGAGGGGGCACCAGTAAAATCTCCATACGCCCTGTCACAAGCAAGTATAGCCCACGGGCACTGCATGCTCCAAGGACACAAATAGCCTCAAACCATTCTTTAGGTGATAGAATTGAGGTCCATAATTGTTACTAGTTTTTGGCATAGCAAATAAAACACAGCTTGCCAGGCTCTGCAGTGTAGGTTTTATACTCTCAGTAGAAGGCTCTCATCTGTAGCATTTACTGATGATATAAAAAGTCATGCTGCAGCAAACTATAAACTAATATGAACATTCCCCAAAAATGAGATATTGAGCTCCCATTAGACCGTGCAATATCCTCTTGGGAATACAAACTGGGGGCACAAAAACACACAACAGAAACACCGTCTGCATTGTATGTTCATTGCAACACTACTCTCAACTGCCAGAATCTGGAAACAACATGAGTGCCTAAGAACAGATAACTGGTAAAAAGCTATGGTACATCTACACAATATAATACTATGCTGCTATTAGGAAAAATGAAATCAAAATTTGCCTATAAATATATGGACATGGAGAGTTTCATGCTGAATGAAATTAGTCAAAAGGAAAAGGACAGATATAGAATGACTGCATTCATTTGTGAAATATAAAAAAATGTATGAGACTAATATCGAAGGCCAGAGAAAATAGCAGCCAGGAGGAATTGTCAATGGTTGGAATCTACCACAATTGTTTGAGGGTAGAGAGTAGGTTACATAAAGGAGGGGACCAGTTTTTCCAATACTTGGAAATGGTAACGCTAGACTAGAACTGAGTACTAAAAGTTGGTAAAGAGATATACATAATAATTCTTCTGTATCTGTGTTTCAAATCACAATCTGCCATAGGAGAGAGAGACAGTGAAAGGGAAAGGGGGAGAAAAAACTGTGTGTGACAGAGAGAGTGAGAGAGAGAGAGAGAGAGAGAGAGAGAGAGAGAGAGAGAGATGCCTGTTGTTGAGGTAAGTTGAGGAAGGGGTGGGGAAAACTGAGGTTATTTCTGTTGGGAAATGTGCACTGGTGGAGTGACAGGTGTTGAATCACTGTATGACTGAAACCCAATCATAAACAGCTTTGTAAGAGTCTAGCCCAAGGTGATTAAAAAAAAAGAAGAAAGAAAAAGGAAAGTAAAATAAAAAAAAAGAGAAAAAGCCAGATGAGGAGGGAGAAAAGCTCATGTCATTTTTTATGGTACACTAAAGAACAGTTTAGCATGACAAAGACATACAGAGTCTTATGCTGAACTTAGTGCCACAGGTTTTTTGTTATTTCTTAGTGGGGAAAGAAGTTGAAAAGGAAAAGAAAATAAATAGTATCAGAAAGAGCAGAAAAGTGAGTGGGGACAGGTGCCAAAAGAGGTACTGGAGACTAGTTTGGGTTGGTTATTTGGCAAATATCTAAGCAATAAATACTTTTCAACTAAAAAAGATTCTATGGTCAGTTAATGATAACTTACCATTATCTTCTTTAGAGATTCAACATATATTACATGCCTAATTCCTCAATAAACATTCAAAACTATCCAGGCATTTATATTAAATTATATGTTACACAGTATTACCATTTATATGGCCTAATATAATATAACGGAAAGAATATTTAGTAGGAATTATAATTGTAAAATGAACTTCTGTACTATTTTAAAATTGCTTTATATGCTATGTGATTTCGACTAGACAATAACCAAAATTTAACTATGTCACTCATGACTTCTTGACTTTGGCATATAAAATTGCTGTTATCATTCCTTAAAAAATTATGATGAATTTAATTACATTTAGGCTTCTATTATTTGTTCCTTTTTATTAATTTTATGTATTATTTTTGAGTGTTATTGAGGACTTCTACTCTCTAAAATTGTTTTAATAAAATTGACAGCAATTACTGCATTTTTTAGGAATTTCAAGTTATTTCTTCTTGACCGAGGCCAACTCTGCTACGCTGTTCCCTTTGCTCTTGTTGGTATAATTTACGAGATCTTTGAAATTATATTGGTTCTTTGGAAGACACAAAATATCTCTGGGTTATCTTGACTTTTCTCTCTCAGATTGTGACTCAGTGACTCTACAGGCATGGTTTTAGCTGTCCAAATTTCAGTGATGCTTCACTGAAAATTGATTTATTTAGTCATAAGTGGAAGACAAGATGACACTTTTGAAAAGAAGTTTCAAAAAATTTTTGACTAAAAATAATTTTTATAAAAAACATATAACTGGTTATATTTATATCTAAATTTTTTAAATTATTTTATTATACCACCTTTAGATATACAATTACAAGATGCTCATGTTTGAGTTTGGGTTCTACAGTGTTCCAACACAGAGCCCTCCACCTGTGCCCATATCCCATCACCAATGTCCCCATCTCCTCCCCCCCCCCCAGCCTCCACTCTCCCCATTTCCCTCCCCCTCCCCAGCCTACCTCCATGGCGGGTTCTGTATCTCCTTTCTCTCTTTCTGTCTCTTGCCTTCTCTCTTCCCTTTCTTACACATTGTGGATTGCAGTATATTCTAGGACATGATTGGATCCACTAGTTTGATGGACTGCATGGCCACAAGCAATTGCGCCATTTGGGAGAGCAGGATGGCAGCTCTCCCTGTTGTGTCGGAGCCTCTAAATGATATGACCAGTTTCCCTGGGGCAGTTTGTGGGTGTTGCCACCGTGCCTCTGGGATGAATCAGAGAGGGGAAGGGGTGGCCCCATCTCCATCTCACCAATGCCCGGTGACTCCCATCTCCAAGAACCGCCTACTTGGGCTTGAACTCGGCTATTCTGTTAATCTGGTTTTGAGATCAGCCTCTCTCCTGAGCGGGCTCTGATGTGCTGTGGCGACTGGGCAGTGAAAATGGCGGCTATTTGATGAGCAAGTCTCATCCAGCTGCTTCCGAGGCCCCACAGAGGTGATGGGCCCACTCCCAAAACCCATCTTTCCTCCTGGGAGTCTCTTGGTCAGCTGAGCTAGGGGAAAGCTGGATGGCAGCTCTATATCTAATTTTTGAATAATGCATAATTCTGCTTTTATGTGCTACAAACTTTTACTCACGTTATTAAATTTGTTGAGCTAGCAGTATAGCTGTTTTCTGTTTTTAGAACATTTACTTATCAATTGAAATATATTAGATTATTTTTCTAACAAAACTTCATTAAGTAGTAGTTCATGTCACTCAAATATTTAAATGACTAGGTCATAAATATGATATCGTTAACATTTTTAAATGTTTTAGACTAGTGAAGTATTAAAAATAACCACTATTTACAATCACTGTTTTTGTTGTTTTATGTTGATAAGTGACAATACAAAATGTGGATCTTAATAGTGTGATAAGACATAGGCCAAATATTAAATGATCACTTGGCATCATCACACATGTATTCAGGAAGGATAGCACCTGTAAATAGCATGTAGTAGAGATGCTGTACCGCATGTAATCATGTAGAAATAACTGGAGTACTGTTACTTTAAGAAAATTAGACTGATTATGATTTAGAAAGTAGTCGACATTTTGTTTTCCTCTCCTTTTAACTATGCTTAAGAACAGCACAGTTGGGGCCTGAGAGATAGCCCAGCGGGTAGGGCGTTTGCCTGTGCCGGCCCGGGTTCGATCCCCGAGTCCCGTATCGTCCTCCGAGCACCGCTAGGAGTAATTCCTGAGTGCAGAACCAGGAGTAACCCCTGAGCATTGCCGGGTGTGACCCAAAAAAGCAAAAAAACAAAAACAAAAACAAAAAAAAAAGAACAGCACAGTTACCAGTGGTGTTCTCCTTCTTTGTGATACAAGAATGCTAATGACCTTTCACCAACACCAAAATGCCTAAGACTTTCCATCTTATCTTTATCTAATCCATTCCTTCTCCTTTACCCCTCCTCCACTGTGTGATAAGCTTCATTGTGAAAAACCAGCAATTTTGAAAACAGTTTTATTTCTAATATTTTCTGTAAAAATACCCATATATTCAATATTAAACACTTGTTATTAGTAATAGTAAATCTTTAAATAAATATGTAATTTAGCAGTATAAACTAAGACATATAACCCTAAAATTATAATTTATGCTAATTTTTTTTTTTTTTTTTTTTGGGTCACACCCAGCAATGCTCAGGGTTTACTACTGGGTCTGCACTCAGGAATTACTCCTGGCAGTGCTCGGGGACCATATCTGATGCTGGGTATCAAACCCAGGCCAGCACAGGCCTGCCGCATGCAAGGCAAATGCCCTACCTGCTGGACTATCCCCTGGCTCAATTTATGCTAGTTTTAAAAGCTGTAAGTGCATGGTAAATTTAAAGAAGAAATTAAATTGCAGATTTTCTAGAAGAGTGACACTGTTTATAACACTTATAGTATGGACCTTCATAGTATGATTCAGCTATTAATTTCCACTCTATGTTGGAAACTGTACAGTTTAATTAAACCTGTTATATGTAACTGGTGGTATTACAATTATCAACAATTTAAATTTTCTGAAAATTTAATGAGATTATGAAAATTGTTTAACACAGGAATATAAGCCAATTGCCTGAAGCAGTTAGCTTGAATTTCCAAGGCCCTAAATTTGAAACCCAATACTGCATGTCCCACTAGCACTATTAGGTACAGTCCTGAGATAACTTTGAACACTGAGCCAGAGCGGCACTGCATTGTTAGGAAAGAAAACAAAACTGAGTGTTAGGACTAGAGAAGTAATTCATTGGTTAAGGTGCTTACTTAGCACACAACAGGCCTCAGTTTAATCCCCTGGCACCAGGTACGGATCCGCAAGCACCACCAGGAGTGATTTGCAGGTATAGAGCCAGGAGAAAGCCCTGAGCACTGCCAGGTGGCTCCAAAACCAAACCAAACCAAACTAACAAACACAAAATTTAAAAGACTGATTTTTCCAGAAGTTGCCTCCAACCCTGATGCACCACTGGGGAACACCCCCAAGAAAGAATTTTATTGGCAATATATTTTCCTTTTCTAAATAATTGGGAATAAAGCATATTAGTACACACACATGATAAAACTTGGAGACCACACTTTACATGAAGTCTTCATGCTTCAAGTTTATGGCTTATTTTTAAATTCCATGAGTATGAAACTAGAAGACCAAATATTACAAAGTATTTCCAATTGTGAAAGTCTAATCCAAACATCTGTCAGTTTTCAATATTTGTTAATAGGTTTTCTCTTACTACAACTAGAGGAACAGTTTTTGACTCTGACTCTTAAAGATATTGCTGTACTAAACAGAATGAAATTTATTCAGAAATAGATTAATTTCAAATGCAATTAGTTAATATTAAAATTATATGATCTCCAATATAGTATGAAGATGATGGACCATGACCTGTTGGAAGGTTTGAGGCTCTTTTGTTCCTGGAGCAGAGATGCCCTGGGCTCTACAGCATGGCAGGACTATGGAGATGTTACTGGTGCCCACTCGAGCAAATCGTGTGCGGGAAGACAGTGATCGGAAGGTGGACCATATTTCTCTCCATAGAAATTGGGGAGTCTTGGGTAGTCTTCTACTTCCCAAGGGGATCGAGCCCTGATCAGCCCTGTGCAAGGCAACCCTACCCACTGTGCTATCGCTCTGTCCCCTATTTTGCCAGTGAGTCTGCTTTATTGTGGCTGCAGCTCAGGCCTTGACTATGTACTTCCGTGGGTGCAGGCACTTCTTCCACTGCTGCTTCTTGGTCTTCAGGCCTCCTCCTGCTTTCTGAGTTGGTGGCATGTGGTCTGTCTCCCTCGGCCCTAAATCTAGGGCCTTGTACTTTTGCCCTCTAGAAAGTTTTGAGGTTCTCTTTCTCAGTCTGCTTAATAATGGGGAGAACACAAGTGATGGTTTTGTGAATGACTTGGATCTTGAGAGCTTGGATTCTGTGACACACATTATTTTGGACAGCTCCACCTTCAGATCATCCAGCTACTAGAGCACCTTCTTGCTGAGCTGAGGCCTGCTCCTAGGGAAAGAGCAGGACTTGATTATTTTGTTGTTGTGGGGTCTGACTTGTCAGTTTTTGAGTGTGTCTAGGTTTTTGATCACAGAGATTTAGGCAGAGTGGTAGACTCCACTCATGGCGTTTTTTTTCATTTCTCTTTTTTTGCTTTGGTTGTTTATATTTTTTTTTTTTTGGGTCACACCCAGCAATGCTCAGAGGTTACTCCTGGCTCTTTGCTCAGGAATTACTCCTGACAGTGCTCGAGGGACCATATGGGATGCCAGGGATCAAACCCAGGTTGGCCACATGCAAGGCAAACGCCTACCCGCTGTGCTATCAGTCCAGCCCCTCATGGCAAATTTAAGCCCCTAATGAAATACACCCTGACCTTCTGTGAGACTGTTTCTAGATTAAGTCCTTTGATAATAAGCAAGTAATCTAGTACACTTGGTTGTGGTTCTTGTACATACTTGGTGTGATTTAAAGTAAGTGTATGGGCCCGAGTGATAGTTCAGCAAGTAGGATGTTTGCTTTGTATATGGCCAACCTGGGTTTGATCCCCGACATCCCATTTGGTCTCCTGAAACTACCATGAATAACCCTTAAGCATGCCAGGTGCCAAAACTCCAAAAAAAAATGAAAAGAAAAAAGAAAGAAGAATGCACAGGGGTCTGAGTGATAGTACAGTAGGCAGGGCACTGACCTTGCCCGTGGCTAACCTCAGTTGGATCCCTGAGTACATAGCTGGGAGTGACTTCCCATAGAAGAAAAATGAAAGAAAAGAAAAAGCAAGCAATCAAGCAAAGGAATGTGCAAGCGATCTCACATTATTTATTCTGCTATCAAGAGCACTAAGTGACTTTTTTTTGGGGGTGGGGGTTATACACAATGATGCTCAGTGGTTACTCCTGGCTCTGCATTCAGTAATTACTCCTGGATTATTCCTGATGCTCTTTAGGGCATCAATTAGGATGCCAGGGATCTAACCCAGTTGGGCTGTGTGCAAGGCAAATGCCCTACTCTGGCCCAAGAGCCCTAAGCATCAGAGTTGTTAGTGCCATACTTGGACATGGAGGGTTGTGATGGGTGAACTTGAGGCCTTGTGTTTGCAAGGCAGGGCCTTGTCCACTTAGTTATTTCTGACTTCTGTGTACAATTGATTTGTGTAGATGAATATGTTCAGCTTTACTGTGAATGTACTTATGGTTGTACTTACTCCACCCAACAGAAGAGCCTATTAGCGGTTGCGCAGTTCACCAATAAATGCTGGATTTAGAGGTGACTACAAGAGCATGCCACCCACACTCAGAGCCTGGCAAGCTACGCGTGTCGTATTTGATATACCAATTACCAGTAACAATTATAGACCTCATTCCCATGACCTGATGGAATGGTTTGAGGCTCTTTATGTTCCTGGAGCAAGCAGATGCCCTTGGGCTCTACTAGCATGAGACAGGATATATGGAGATGACTGGTGCCCGCTCGAGCAAGTCGATGATGAACAAGAAGACAGTGATACAGTGATAAGAAAATATACATGTATGACAATGCTAAGTATTATAGTAAGCTATATAACCGTATGGATGAATGGATGATAAGAGAGTGTGCTATGCATAAGTATGGAATACTATGCAGTTGTAAAAAGACAAAGCCATGCAATTTCCTGTCATGTGGATGAAACTAGAGCATATCATGCTGTGTAAAATAAGTCAGAAGGAAAGAGGCAGAGACAGAATGATATCACTCTGTGCTTTAAAGATATGGGGGATGAGGAAAAAATGGCCAAAGGTTACAAAACTAGTGTGATCCATTGAACTGAACTGAAAAGAGAAGTGGTTAGGTGGGAGGGTATTTAAGAGATACGATGATGATGGATGTGTTTTGCATTTAGGTATGCAGAAAACTATCATATTAGAAGCACCGTAAATCACAGTAACCCCAATTCAGATTAAAACATACATGAGGTGTTTTAATCTGCAAACAGTGCAACCCTCAGCAATGGACCTACAAAAGCTCTCTAAACTGACTCATTCACAGTATCTAAATAGAATTCATATTCCTCTCTCTATCTTGTCCCAGAGCTCAGTGGCCCCACCCAGGAACTGCCCCAGGGCAACCAGCCATAGCATGCAGAGCCTCAGACCCAATGGGGAGAGCTGGCACTCAGCTCCCCCTCCTAGCTCAAGTGACCATGAGGCTCCCAGGAGGACAGATGGATTTTGGGAGTGGCCCATCACCTCTGGGGAGAATTAACAGAGATGGCCATTGAACTGTGGTTGGCAGCATGCAAGTTAAGTACTTAAACCCCATTTCTCTCACTCCTGTTGCACTATTTATATCAGAATGTTATATCACGAAACATCTTATTAGCATAAATTTGCCAAAAATATCATTAGTCATGCAGCTCTATTGTTGGATATCTGAAACCCAGGCAGTGTGTATATGATTTTGATTTGCTGTATGATTAGTTATATTATACTAATTTGCTACTCACATCAATGCCTTTTATAGTATTTATGAGAGATTAACAGTAATTTTACTACGCTAAAAAATTTAGGGGCCAGAGTGATAGTACAGCGGGGTAGCGGGTAAGGCGCTTGCTTGCACGCAACTGACCCAGGTTCGATCCCCGGCATCCCTTATGGTGGCCTGAGCACCAGTAGGAGTAATTCCTGAGTAAAGTGCCAGGAGTAACCCCTGAGTGTCGCTGGGTGTGACCCAAAAAAGCAAAAAGAAAGATGAATTAGACCATTGTAATGTACTTTTTAATAGCATGTATAAGTACATATTATGATGCTATATATGTGTTAAATTATTTATAGTGATGTATTTATCAAAGTTCATAAAATGCTTTTATTAGAATTTTTTGTTTTTTTTTTTTTGAGTTACTCCCAGCGATGCTCATGGGGTTACTCCTGGCTCTGCACTCAGGAATTGTGCATTGCTCAGGGGACCACATAGGATGCCAGAGATCGAACCCAGGTCAGTCGCATGCAAGGTAAACACCCTACCTACTGTGCAATCACTCAGCCCCTATAATTGTTTGATCATATTAACTAAGTACCTAAATAAATCTGAGGAAATAATTGGTGAATTTCTTAACTAACTCACTCAATCTGTAACTTAGACACATATTTGCAGAGTACAGTAGTCACTAGTAACTACTTAACATTAAAAATGAGAAATAAAAAATATAGTAAGAATGACATTACAAATATATATCAAATATATTAAAATTTCTAAATTGATTCTTCATACAACATATGTTATTCTTATCCATTTTTCAGTTTAGCAAATATGAAAGTCTATTGATTTTCTAGCATTAGTTTCACTTAAGAAGAGGAAAAAGTTAACAAGTAACTTATTTTTTTTTAAATGACATGCTTAGAAAATTCATTCCAGCTTGTAAATGGGAAAGGCAAAGAACTAAAAATGAAAGAGAATTTGCATGGAAGTTCATTCAATAGTGTGACTTATAGAGAGTCAAAACTTTCATCCAACCTTAGCCAATAATAGAAATGCGTTATCAAATCTGTTTGCACTCATACTTTTCTGTTCACAGTTTTAGGTACAAGTACATCTTGTCGAACATACATATATACACACACATATATATATATATATATGTGTGTGTGTGTGTGTGCATATATATACTATATATATTTTAATTTCTCACATACTCGTTCATGGATTCCTGTGTTTTCTTATGCAGACTTCTGACATGGTAATTACTTTTGCCTGGCATGTGCAAACGTTTAATTGGGCCAAAAAAAATCTCAAGTTTAAAACTTGGTTAAATAACAAGTGAATCACACATATTAGTTATATGTAGCTTGGTTTTCTCTTATGAAGGTGTCTAAATATATATAGGCCTATATGTAATCATTATTGCAATGATGCAACTGTGAAACTAGTTAAGCACCAAAATCAATTTACCCATTTTACAGAAATATAATTGAAACAATTCAAGAAAGTAAGTTATTTTATTCCAATATACCAGTTGGTTAATGGAATGGAAGACTAACAATATATTTTTTTCATTTGGGGGTCATATCTGGCAATCAGTGCTCAAGGGTTACTCTTGGCTCTTTGCTCAGGGAACTACTCCTGGCGGTGCTTCGAGGAACCATATGGGATGCTGGGGGATCGAACCCGGGTCGGCTGTGTGCAAGGCAAACGCCCTACCTGCTGTGCTATTGCTCCGGCCCCAGAATAAATTAGATCTACAAGGACATGGAAAGTTAATCTTTATCAAAGACATAAAGAAATAACCTAAGAGGCAAGAACTGGTTATTTAACACATTCTTCTCCATACAGTCAAAACTACTCTCTCAACCGCCGAATCTATAAGTTTCTAGGTCAAACAACACAACCTGCAGTGAAGCCTGACCTACCAGAGCCATTCCCAGAAGCTGACTCAGAATACAGCACACAGCCAAACCAGATACCCAACCCCAGCAGGATCCCTGGTTCACGATAGTTTGACAAACTAGTGAACACGTCAGCTGAAGCTGGGTTGATTATTCACATGAAAATAAAACAAACAAGCCATCCTACAGAACTGAAAGGATAGATTCCATGACCTGATCCTTTGCCAGCAGAGTAGCATTCTTCAAAGCTGATATCAGTCCAAAAATTCAGCAACTAGAACCACAAAGAAAGGCAAACACTAGTGCAGCAAACTCTAATGATACATCTGCCCTGATCTGATCTGCCAACAGTACAGACCCAGAATAATTGCCCTTCTTCTTGGGTACATTTGTAACCAAAGTTCAGTCCTCCAATGTTTAAGAACCTTTGGGTCAGTCAACAACCTGATCTTCCTGGCAACAGAAGAAGTCAGGTTCATGATGGCAGAGAAAGGAGACTGGATAACTATGTCAGGAAATGATCAGAATAGAAACAGACACACTGTTAAGAGTTCAGGTAAAGAAAGTCGCTTGAACCTCAAGGAGTGACCAGAGGACCTGTGTAGGAACAGCAGTAGATAACTCAGTCACCAACTGTGTGGTCAAGACCAGGGTGGGAGGGGCAGGGTTTGGGCTCTTAATCACACACAGGGACTGGAAGCAGAAGCCCACAGTCATAACCTAAGGAAAACAGTGTCACTGTGGATCCAAGCCACCCTAGGGAGCTTTGGAGTCAGACAGAGAGGGGTTCAGGCCTTACTTCTGACTTTGCACTCAGAGATCATTGATCACTCCTGGTGTGGGTTGCTGGTGAAAGAACTCAGGTTTGTCACGTCAACACAATGTTTCATCCAGTTCCATCCAGCTCCATCTAGTTCCACTGTCATGGTCTTTCAGCTGTCCAAAAAGCACAAAGCCTATTCTTGAAGTCTATAAAGTGTCTATCAGGACCTTTCAAAAATATCAGGAAAAGGATCAGAAACATACACTTCAGAAGGAAATGGTCCCCTGCAGACCAGAGAGATATTATAGCAGGTAGGACATTTGCCTTGTACACAGCTGACTAATATTCAAGACCTGACTTCTCACAGAGCCTTTCAGGAGTAACATCTGAGTGCAGAACCTGGAGTAACACCAGAGCACTGCCGGGTGTGGCCCCAAAATCAATCAAACAAATAAGCAAAGGAGTTGGTCCCCAGATTCATGATACCCTGAACTCTAAAAAAGTAAAAATGAGATATTCCTTTCTCATACCAAACAAATGATAAACAGGCACTTGGGGCTCTTATTTTTTCCATTGCTCTTTCTGGAGAACTCTGATTTCTTTGAAAGTTGGGAAAGCAAATCAGATGTTAAAGTGAATGCTGAACATGCTATTAGAATACTCCCCAGTCCTTGTTGGAACCTTTGCTACTGCCTTCCTCTGAGTCTGAGCTGTGCCAAGAACTCAATCTCTTAGAGGCCTAGACCTCATTCCCTTGGGGCTCTTTCATGGAAGTCCTCCTTGGCCACAGTTTTAGAGTCAGCCATCTTGATGATCTTTATATTCAATTCTGGGTTTTTAACATATCCCATTAATCCTAATGACTGTAAGCAAATCTTTTGTCTAACTCTTCCAGAAGCAACAGCAACCATTCCCTCAATTGTTCCTTGGAATGGAATGGTCTAACTTAAGACCATTCTCTGGATTCTCATTTACTGTCTAGTCACATTTCCAAGAAAAAGGCTAGGACATTAGAGGACTTAGTGAGAAGTAGCTCTATTCCCAGCAAATATAGTCAGGAAAAACCAAATGGATTTCAGTTACTTGGTACACTTAGAAGGAGGGAGTTTTGTGCAGTCATTAGTACAACTTGATGGAAATACATCAATATCGCAGGCCAGATCAAGACTAAACTTAAAGTAATTTCTGAGCAAGACAGATGACTACATAAATTATCTTCTTTGTGACATGAAGGGCATGGTGTTGGGGACACATTTAGTGGTTCCCAGCACTTCTTTAAATCTGCTCTTTCCCTGGACACTCAAGGTCATCATGGTCATATTTGACTCTTGTTTATAAAAATATATGGCTTGAAATATCCACAAAGCTGCTCATATACAAATGGTCCTTCAATAGGAATACCACAAGTTCATGAGGAAAGATGCTCTGACATGGTGAGGGTCTCACTCTGGTCTCAAGTGTGAAGGGATAGCATGGGCTACTCTCACATCTCCTGCTTGACAAACAGCAAGAGTTGTGAGAGCCTGAGGAAAGACAGCTTCCCTCAGCTAAAGCAGTTCCAGAAAGCCCAGAGTCCTTTGGCCTCAGAAGATCAGAATCTCAAATTTTGAAAAAGAAACATTAGGTAGAGAATTTTAGTCAGATTGAGTATTGGAAGGATATCACTGAGGGCCTACCTAAATGCTCTCATGGACAGGATAACTGCCCAGAACCAAGACATTCTGAGTGTGGAAATTCTCTAGTCCCAGAGTTATCCCAAATGATATTTTTACAGATTGTACATTCTGAAGGACAGTACTTCTTGAAGCCAGGTCTTTCATCTTGAGAATATAAGAACATTTCATACCAGAGCTTCCCCACAAGGGAAATAATACAGCAATGGAGAACTGAGTGATTGCCTAAAATTGGAGCAAAGGAAAATGGTCAGATAAAAACATATGGGCGGTACATTTGGTGAGTTTTTCTGTTTCTCAAACTGCTTTGCTCCAAACTCTACCTTATTGAATATTATTATTTTTCCTCTATTTTCTTAATAAAATTTATCAGTTTACCTCCTTGGGTCTCCTGACTGAATTGTTCTTTTTCAAAACAACAAGGATGGAAACAACACTATGTCATCACTTATAACAGTAACATAAATATTTAAACAAACTGTATTGTCTTTTCACTTTACCTCTATGGAATGCTAAAATATATACAAGGACATTAATGTCTGTTTTCATGGGACTTAAATATTTATAGTATTTAAATTTAAAAGAGAACAAAGGAGAAAAAAAGCTGGGGTGTAGAAATAAAGATGAGAAGCAGAAAGGACAGGGGATGGGATGTAGTTAAGGAACTTGTCATCCACATAGTCAATTGTGATTTCAGCCCTAGTGCCAATACATCCTGGTGGAGCGATGACTGAGCTCAAAGCCAGCAAGAAATTCCAGAGCACCACCATGTGGCCTGAAATGAAATGAGAGGAAATGAGAAAGAGAAGAAGAAAGATAAAGAGGTAAGAAGGTACTGATAATAAGCAATAATTCCAGGATATTTGTGATAGGCATTTAAGGATGGTGTTGTGAATGGAGTAAGTAGTAGAATGGAGATTTGGATATTGTCACTTGTCACTTGTTTTCCCGTTGTTCATCAGTTTGCTCAAGCGGGCACCAGTAATGTCTCAATTTGTTGGTACTGAGGTCAGATTCTGTTGTGACTCTGATTTCATCCCAGGGGACCCAGTCTTTTTCTATGTCAGACTATCAACCACCCAGGGCCCATAGGGCAGAGCCCTGGGTGTAGACAAGCCTGTCTCCTGTCTGCCACCTGCTGAAGCAGCCGTGCACTACAGCCACACCTGTGGCACCTCGAGGGGCAGATTTGGATATTAGTTCAAATAATTTATTGATAGTCAAGGTCACGTTAGCTTGCAGAAAAGCAAAATTGCAGATAAGCACCTGGGTAAGAGGGGGCATCTACATTTCTTAGAAGTGTGAAAACTAGCAAGAGACAGAAACTGTGACCCCAGGACCAGCACAAATGAGTTAGAATCTACACAAGTTAGTATGGGAGCAGAGAGTAGGTAAGAATGAGAAGGAACCAGAGAACAATAGTTGGAAATGGTAATGCTAACTAGAACTGAGTATTAAAAGTAGGTAAAGGGATATACATGATAATCCTTCAGTGTCTGTATTGCAAATCACAGTGTACAAAATGACAGAAAGAGAGAGAGAGAGAGAGAAAAAGAGAGAGAGAGAAGAAAAGTGCTGCCATATATGTAGGGTGAGTAGGAGAGTTAACTGCGGATATTGGTGTTGGGAAATGTGTACTGGTGCAGGGATGGGTATTGTAATCCTGTATGACTGAAATCCAATTATAAACAGCTCTGTAATGGCCTATCCCACAGTGATATAATTAAAAACAAAAAAGAAAAGCAAAGTAGAATTTTAATGCAAAATTTAAGAAATCAAATGCCACAATAGAAAATTCAGTTTGTCACAGGCCAAGTCATTACGCAAATAGTACATTTTTCCTGATTTTATACTAAAGAAAGTAAACCAAGAAATGAATAATATAAAAAATCAAACATATGAATAAAGAAGAGTTAGTGACTTTTGATATTAAATATTCATGATTTTTAATAAACTTTCTTTGGTAATTTTAAATATGTATCCTGTATTTATTGAATAAATAGGCAATCATTAAAAATATATGGATCCCTAATTAGCATGAATTTCTAGTTTTGAGTAAGACAAAAAAATACTTTGAGCAGAACAAAATGGTTATTTGCTCATTTTTTTTCCCCTCTGTTTGGAAGGACACAATTGACAATACTAAGGGATTTATTCCTGCCATAGTGGTTGGTGGGTCACTTCTGTCAGTCAAACTTGTGGCGTCAACCATCAAAACCAAGGTTTCCGTATGCACTCTACCACCAAGTTATATCTTTTGCCCAATGAAAGATATGCTTTGTGCTTTTGTTTTGGATCACAACTAGTGCTGCTCATGACTGACTCATGGCTCTGCACTCAGGGATCACTCCTGGTAGTCCCAGGGGACCATATGGGATACCAGGGATTAAATCTGGGCCACTGCATGGAAAGGCAAATGCCGTACTGCTGTACTTTGCTATGTAGGTTTTTGTTTCTTGTCTTCTGTTTTAAGATGCTTATACAGAAGTACTGGTTTGAAGGATCACCATACCTACAATTGGTAGTGCTAGGGAGAACATACAGTTTCCAAAAAACATTTAGAAAGCTGAACCTATCTACCACTATCACTATCACTATCACTATCTTCCCGTTAATCATCTATTTGCTAGAGCTGGCACCAGTAATATCTCCATATGTCCTGTCTCATGCTAGTAGAACCCAAAGGCATCCACTTGCTCCAGGAACATAAAGAGCCTCAAACAAATATATTAGGTCACAGGAATGACCTAATATAAATGTTACTGGTATTTGGCATATCAAATACTACACGAGCAGCTTGCCAGGCTTGCAGTGCAGGTGGCATACTGTTCTAGTCACCTCTAAATAAAGCATTTATTGATAAACCGCGCAGCCGCTAGCTGCCACACGAGCCAGGCTGTGATAGTCTGGTCTGCTGGGTGGAGTTGTGACGAGAGGGGAAGTCCGGATGTGGAAGATGGTGGGCCCCATGGAGTAGGGGAGGGTGGTCTGGCTTGTTGTGAGGCTCAGCTGGGGTGGCAGGCCAGGGCTAGAACCTGCCATGCCTCCCGGGTGCCTCACAAGCAGCTGGTCACAGGGAGAGCAGGAGCAGCTCTGCCCCATGTCTGAGAGTCTCTGGTTCAGCATACCTGGGCCAGATTGAAAAAAAAAACTGCTGCAGGGTGGCTGGCGATGATCCGGGCTGTGATAGTCTAGTCTGCTGGATGGAGTTGTGACGAGAGGGATGTCCGGATGTGGAAAATGCCGGGCCCCATGGAGTAAGGCAGGGTGGTCTGGCTTGTTGTGAGGCTCAGCTGGGGTGGCTGGCCAGGGCTAGAACCAGCCATGCCTCTTGGGCACCTCACGAGCAGCTGGGCACAGGGAGAGCAAGTAGCTCTACTACTTATGATAAAATAAACTTGACCATTACCAAGCATTTTTGCTGATCATTATGTTAGTATAATTGCATTTTATCATAGGATATGCTAAAGCACATATGCTAAAAATATTGATTAAAAAAATACCAGGAAAGGTGTAAATGTTTCCTACCAACACCCTTCATATCTTCTTCTTTAGAAATTTTCAACATATCTTTTTTTTTTGAGATACATTTATGCTTTTTTGTGATGAAGTCATGTTGGAAAGTTAATGAAAAGAATTATTTCTCACAGAAAACTATTAGCTAAATACTATCAAAAAGAAAATGACTTAAAACTATGAACTCATATCCTTGATTAAACTGAAAAAATTTTAAAATGATCATGGGCTTTCATACTTCCAACTTAATAATAAATATGTTTTGACACTATACCCCATCAGATGAGAACAAGGCATAAGTTTGAGACAAGTAAATGTATCTCTATAAGGGACAAAGATATAATTTAAAATAATTGAAAATCCAATTCCTAATAACCAGGCCATAACAACTACAACTTTTTGCATATAGTAGACACATAGAGTAGATAAAAGAGCTTTGTTTCTTTGTTTCATTGTAGCTTTACTACTTTGGCTTTTATAAAGTACTATTAACAGACTACAAAACACACAGAAAGCTTCAAAAGATATAGAATAATTGTTTCTTTTCTTCCCGGACCCCCCACAGTCCACAAACTGTGGCCCATAAAACTACTTTATCGTCTCAAAGTGATTTTATGTATCATATAACTTACTTTGTGTCATGGTTATAACTAGATTCTTAGAGGCTAGGTTATTTCCTCCAAGGAGAGAAATAAAGTGCCATAAGTAGGTTTCACTAATGTCCATGCATACAACATTAAAATACCAATAGCTGGGGCTGGAGAGATAGCTCAATAGGTTGGGGTGTATGTTTTGTGTGCAAGAGGCCTAGTTTAAACCCTGGCACTCCATGACCCCTGAGCACTTGGCCAGAAACAGTCTCAAGCACAGCCATTTATGTACCCAACACAAAAATCTGAAGTCACAACCAAATTTACTATACATTGTCATGGAATCTACAAAAGCAGACCATTGAACCAGTGACATAATACAAGGGTTAAGGTACATTTTTCCTGCATGAAGCTGACCCTGATTCAATCCCTAACACCACACATGTTCCCCAGCATACCATTGAAAATGATTTGGAGCATAGATCCAGGAGTAGTCCCTGAGCATTGCTGGATGTGGTCCAAAGAAAAGAGAGCACAAATAAACAAAAACAGACTTACTATTCATATGACAGTAATTCACAAAATAACTAATTTTTCCTAACTTGAAGCTAAAAAAATTAAGTATATAGAATGTTCTGAGAATGTAATGCTTTAACAAATCCATAAATTCCACAAACTTATATTGAGCAGGATTTGGGAGATAGTTTAAGTGGTAAATCACAAGTTAGCAGTCCAGAGTCTGATTCCCAATATCACATGGGATCCTGTGACTTCAGAGTATGCCAACATATAATCCCTACTTTAAAATTAAAGTATTGATAGGAGAGAGAGCAAACAATTGTACATAGCTGACTCAGGCTCAATCCCTGGTATCCCATATAGTCCCCATTGAGGACATCTTGAGACATTGGTTTAGTGGCTCTTTGTTGGTCTAGTTTTGTGCTGCATCATCAAATTTAAATGCTAGAACAAGGCCGATAAAGTGTTCTCTTTTTAGATGCTCTGGATATGCAAAAAATTCCCTTATAGAATTTTTTGCAGGTTTTTATGTGAGATTTCTTTTTTAGTCTTCTGGCAACTTCATTCTATGTAATTTTTTACTTTGCTTTGGATCCTCTGAAGGTAATATTTGTCTTTCATTTTCACCCTTTTAATTTAATGTGTCTCGGTTGGTGCCTGTGGGCCTGCATTTGTTCTGATAGGAAACCTTTAAGCTCTGTGATCTTGGTGTCTAAGTCTCTCAACATAGATAGTTTGGCTATAATTTTTTCAAAATTTTTAATTAATTAATTCTTAATTATAGTTTTGGTAAGATGGCTACAACAGTATTTCAATTAATAGAATTGATGCACAAACCTATTGCACAGATTGATCTCTGAAGTGCTCATATCTTCAATCCCCACCCAAGTTCAAACTCTAGTTCCACCTTTCTCCATTCCACATATCCCTTCTTTATTTGAAGATTGACAGCTATGGTTTGGGGACATATTTTTACCCTCTTTGGCTAAAACTCATGTGCTTCAGGATCATCTACTTATATGCCTAAGTTACTGCCATTCAACCTAACCATTCCCTTCACTGGTAGAAGTGAACTCTCGCCCCAACCTGACATTGTCTAAAACTTCCTCATCGATCTCATTTTTATCTCCTCCTGTTATCCATCTTTCAGATGTTATTTCTATTCACTTATTTTTTCTTTATTCTGTTTACCTTTTAGATTTTAATAGTTATATACCTCCTCTCTTTTATCAGGATGATTTTTCTGCTTCTGTCATCCAACTGCTTAATTTCTCTATTTGTCAATTCTATCTCTTCATCTGCATAATTTCAGATTGAGATTTTTTATGCTATCTCTTTCCTATAGGAGAGTATGAATTCTCCTGTTTTTTTTTTGCAATTTGGTGAACAGTTTATTCATTTATCACCTGAACTTTTCATCCAGGAGATTAGAGATATCTTGTGTAGTGGATGTTCTTCTAAACTCTTATCATTGTCATTGACTCAGGTGAATTCTCCATCCTGTTTTTTCCTGGCACCATGAGGGTGCTGGCATACAGATACTCTCAATCACTTCGAAGCTGGCTCAGCTTCCTTTTGAGTCAGGGAAGGGTAGAGGCCCTGATGTGTCTGTGCAGGTTGGCGGTGTTGAGAGTGTTGACACTATTAAACCATACGAACTGAATTTAAGACATGGCTTCCCCTTTGTTGAAATGACTTGTTCTGAGTACAGAGCAAGGACAATTGTATTGTGATGCATGTTGGAGAATCTATGGTAGCATTTCTATGGAGATACAGAACAGGTGCCTATGCCCTTCCTCAACATGGACAGCTGCCCAGGCTCTGGAGTCAGAGTTTGGAATTACTTCTGACTTTTTGTTGGGACTAAATTTACAAGATAGCTATTACTTATGCCTAATTGAGATCACAGGGTACACGAAAACCTGTCACTCACGCAGAGGGCATATAGCAATATAGAACTACTGTAAGCAAAGTTCTGGAAAAAGTTGAACAGAGAAAGCAGAAATGAGGAAAAATGGCTGGCGTCATGCTATAGGGAAATTAAACTATTTTGATTGTTTTGAATTGGATTAGAAGGCAAAGTAGAGTGAGACTGAAAAATTAACCTAGCTATGAGGAAGAATGGTTGGCACCATTGCTTTAGAGAAATTAAACTTGCATGAGTGTTTTGAATTGGATTAGAAAACAAGGTAGAGTAAGATTGAAAAATTAGCCTCACTGTTCTTCTGATGAAAGCATCTGAACAAGCTGGAAACTTCTGATGTGGATGGTTCCAGAATCCTGCTGCCAGGCTTTCAGAGAGCTTGTTACTACATTAACCTTTGGTTCCAATATCTGCTGTCAACTCTGCCAGACAGCATCCCCGATTTTAGCACTCATCTCTCCGGTACTGGTGTCAACCCAAGCCCAGACACTGAATGGTGTGTAAAATTCCACCGCCATGACACTGACCAGAAAACCAGCAATTGGTAACTTAGAGAAGCATGAAGGATTCAAGAAGAATCAAAATTAGAGGTCCTATACGACAGGCTTTATGTTTTAACTTTGTAAAACTTACAAATGAGAATAGGCTCATCTGCCACAGGAATAGAGAATTTCACTATAATTTAAAAAAAACATAGATCTAGGGCTAGAGAAATAGTGCATTGTGTACGGTGCTTGCCATGCTCACAGCTGACAGAACTCCATTCAGGCACAAACTACTGTCTCCTGAGCAACAACAGTAGTGATTATTTGGTGCAAAACCAGGAGTAAACCCTGAGCAACACTGGCTATGTCCCGCCCCCCAAAAACATCACTAGATCACTAGACTATATCACTAGACATCCCGTTGTTCATCGATTTCCTTGAGCAGGTGCCAGTAACATTTCCATTTGACATATCACAGGCCAGTGTAGCCCAATGGCCTCTGGTTGTTTCAGGAATATGAAGAGCCTAAAACCATTCATTCATGGTCTTGACCAAGAAGTCTGACCATCTGGTAGGTGAGCGTCCACATGACCTTTTGACATACCAGGGGATCCAGTGGGTAACGGCTCTAGACCAGCGGTTGTCTCCAAATCACATTATATGTCCAGCCCATCTGATTTTTGATGCCTTGGCAAATGAGTCAGCGTCCCTGACTCTGGAACAGCTATGGAGGTCAGAACTCCGGAGTTCCTCTCTCACTTAAGTGAGGCGTGATATTCTAAGCATATCTCTTTTGATTCCTCTTTGGGAGACACAAATAGCATTCTCATCCTGCTTTCATAGGGCCCAGGTCTCTGAAGCATGTGTTAATGCAGGGAGAACAGTGGAGTCGAAGTGATGTGCCCAGAGCTGGAGGTTCTTTGTCTTTTTCGCTATTTCTTCGATGCTTTTGAAGGCAATCCATGCTGCTCTCTTCCTCCTGCGCAGCTAAGGTTTTAGGTCATTCATCATGTCGAATTCTCGACCTAGGTACACATAACTGCTGCATTCAGAGATGTGTGTTCCATTGGGAGTGAATGGAGCCTCTGGAACTAGTTCATTTTTCATGACCATAGTTTTGTTGAGATTCAACTGTAGACCTATCTTTCCACATTCTCAGTTGAAGTCAGCCAGCATTTGTGCCGCTTGGCTAATCTTTGGTGTTATTAGAATGATGTCATCAGCGAAGCAGAGGTGGTGTAGTTGCCGATTGTCTATCTTCACTCCCATTCCTTCCCATTCTAATTATCACATGATGTTCTCGAGGGTGGCGGTGAAGAGTTTTGGTGAAATGGTATCACGCTGCTGAACCCCTCTTTTGACATCAATGATCACTTCTAAATCTTCCTAATAGTTTTTATGTTATAAACAATTTTCATCTACAGTGCATCATCTTTATAACCACAAAATCTATGCATTGTGAAAAAACACATTCATATAGAGTTGACATATTTTTTAAGTTATAGCAACTTGCACTTCACCACAACATTCATGTCAAGGAAGTGATTCCAGTTCTGATTCCAGTTCCATGGAACTTGGAAACTCTTTCACACCAATATTGTTGTTTGACTATAAAATCTGAACAAATTGCAACTGAGAAAAATATCAAGACTGAAAAGTAGTCTGATGGCAAAATAGATGAAACATTATATGACATTAAACAATCTTCACGTAAAGCTTGAAATATTTGTTTGCCCAATATTTTACATAAAATTACATAAAATTGCATATCACATAAAATATTACATATCACATAAAACTGTGTAATATCAACATATTTATGTAAAACATTGAAAACACCCCAGCAGAGGCATACAAGAAGCCAGAGGAACCCCTTACTAGTGGGGCCACCATTTTCCACATCCGGACTCCCCATATGTCAGAGCTCCACCCAGCAGAATAGCTGATCACAAGCCCAGCTTCTCAGAGACCTACCCTATAGTAGTCTTTATCAAGCCCAGGCCAGGTATGCCTGATGCAGAGACTCACATACACAGGGCAGAGTTTGGTACCAGCTTTCCCTGTTTCCAGCTGATCAAAGGCACCCAGGAGGGAAGGCATGTTCTAGCCCTGGCCTGCCACCCCAGCAGAGTCTCGCTAAAGAAGCCAGAGGAGTCCTCACACCATTTTCCACATCCTGACTCCCCACTCGTCAGAGCTCCACCGAGCAGAAGAGCTGATCACAAGCCTGGATGGTGCAATCCATCAATAAATACACAATATGAGAGGTGACTACAGGAGTATCCCACCCACACGGCGGAGGCTGCAAGCTACCTATGCCATATTTGATATGTCAAATCACGATCACGATCACAATCACGATCTTCCCGTTAATCATCTATTTGCTAGAGCGGGCACCAGTAAAATCTCCATATGTCCTGTCTCATGCCAGTAGAGCAAAGGGCATCGGCTTGCTACAGGAACATAAAGAGCCTCAAACCATTATATTAGGTCATGGGAATGACCTAATATAGTAGTTACGGCATTTGGCATGTCAAATATAACACGAGCAGCTTGCTAGGCTTGCCGTCGGGAGGCATATTCTTTAAACACCTCCAAATAAAGCATTTATTGATGAACTGCGCCGGCCGCGCGCAGGCTGTGATGGGCTGGTCGGCTGGGTGGAGTTCTGAAGAGGAGATTCGGATGTGGAAAATGGCGGCGCCGTGGAGTGGGTGGGGGGGTCGTCTGGCTTGTTGTGAGGTTCCGCCGGGGTGGTGGGCCAGGCTAGAACCCCACCATGCCTCCCGACTGCCTCATGAACGGCTGGGCACAAGGGAGCAAGGAACCGCTCTGCCGCATGTCTAAGAGTCTCTGGACGATATGCCAAATACCAGTAACAATTATAGACCTCATTCCCATGACCTGATGGAATTGTTTGAGGCTCTTTATGTTCCTGGAATGAGCAGATGCCCTTGGGCTACAATAGCATGTGACAGGACATATGGAGATGTTACTGGTGCCCGCCTCTAGCAAATCGAACAATGGGAATACAAGTGATACAAGTGATTGGAAACACACAAAAAGGAATATATTCATATTTTCCTAACCTGAATTCAATAACTTCCACATAAGAAACTTGCATTGGGTCTTTCCTAATGGATCTCAAAACATCTGTCTTATTAGTCTTTTCATATAGTCTATCTTCTTTTATTTCTACATTATTTATACCCTTAAACTTCTCTATATCTAAACTACATACATGATATAACACAGGAATTATATCTTTTATGTTTTGGATTTGTTGGCAGTTATTTTCCTATACTGCCTCTATAATTTCAGTATTAGGAAGACAGTCACAGAAGGCTGCCAGCATAGTATTATCCTACCTGTTATAACATTGGACCTCATTCTCATCCCATTTTATTACTTTTAAGAGCATAAATAAGGTTGGAAAAACTTATTGCATGAAAAATATGGACCATTTTCTAGTTTCATTATCACTATTCATCCTTTTCCCAAAACATATCCTTCAAGAAAATGATTATAACATTTCTATGCTCAATTTTTCAGGTTTTATTGAAAAGAAATGGATACCATTTGGTAATATGTGTTATGACAAGTAGAGACAATATAAATAGATATGGACAAGAGATTATCTTTTAAAAATGTAAAATGTTTATTTTTATATCAATGAATATTTTCTTATATACTACGAATGAATATGTTCTTATATACTGTCCTCACCTCAAAAATCTACACTAGGAAGATAACATATAGACTGAACCTTTAAAAAGGAATGCTTTTGTACATTTACAAATATATTTAGAATACAAATACATATGCCACTGAGAAGCAGGTCAAGAGGGATATCACAGGTAATTTCGGAACACACCAATCTATAACCAGTCTTTTTGAATTTCTTGGTCTTACATACATAAAATGCTTCTGGCTACCATAGAGGAAGTAGGCCCTCTAGACGATGAGTCTTGCTATCTTTCTACCTGTCAGTTTGTTGCACATAAAACTCTTTTACAGGCATCATTTTTATTGGATCTATCAAGTGGCAGTGAAATTAAATTTTTATGGTTTTATCATTCGACTAAAATAGTCTTAGATTTTTAAGCTATAAAATATGAAGATGGACTAATTGAGTTCTAAAATTTGTCTAATCTTTTAAATTTTTTAAATTTATAGTATTTTTATATTAACTCTGACTAGTGTATAAGCTCAATGCATGAACTGAGTTCGATTTTTCCATAGTATTTAGACAATTCAGTTTAAATTAATTTCATTCATATAGCTGTATTTTGGAAAGATTACAATCCTCATTTTTGGTTAATTTAAGATATATTATAGGGAAAGGAGAATGAGCCCATAAAGTTAAGGAAGAGAAATCATGCTGGGATGCATGAAGACACAATGAAGTCTTCAGAGTCAGCTAGATAGTGCAAAGGGAAGGGTGCTTGCTTTACAGAGTTGACCTGGACTCAATTCCCAGTATCCTGTATGGTCTCTAGAGCATCATTAGAGTGTAGAGCCAGGTCTAATCCCTGAGCATCATCAACTGTGATCCACTCTACACACACACACACACACACACACAAACATATTTTTTATACTACTGGACCAAAAAAAAAGAGATATTTAGCTTATAAGTATCCTATTACAAAGAAAGATAATGGTCCCTTTTGTTATATTGTGATTTAATTTATAATTTATAATGACTGCATAATTCCTCATTATAAATCAATAAGCATTAAAGTTATTTTCATAGTATCATTTTATTATTATAGAGTCATGTAACTTTTAGAAGGATTTTAGGTTTTGCACTCATGAGAGGTTGTTTTTATTTGTAATTTAATAATTGTGGGGGGTTGGGGGTTAGGCAGACCTGGCAGTGTTTAGGGATCATTCCTGGAGGGGTACAGGGGACCTATTATGGCTCTAGGGATTGAACCTACGGCAGCCAAGTGCAAGGTTAGTGCCCTCCCATTGAATGTTTCTCTGAGATGATACTTTGTAAAAATGCATTTATAAAAATGCATGATATACTCCTGTGTCATCAAAATATTTTGTAGTTCATGAATAAAAAGTAGTACTGCAGAAATAAATTAGTTACACTAGTCAAAAGAGAGGAGGAGAGTGTAGCACTTATGAATTCATGACAGTACTTGTTAAGATGCCATCTGATACTTCAATAAAATATTCAATTTTGCATGACTATGCAAAATACATCAAAAGAGTTAAGATAAGTGAAGTGCTAGAAATCTAAGTAAAGTGACATTCTTGGCTAGTTTCATTTTAGTCAAAGGTATAAGTTTTTATTAATAGTTGATAACTACTTAGAAGAAATTAGATAACTTTTTTGATTTTTTATTATACCACTGTGAGATATACAGTTACAAAAGTGTTCATATTGGGGTTTTAGTCATACAGTGGACCAGCACTTTATGGGTATTGGGTCCAGATGGGTATTAAATGAGTATTCTTTCCCATTCTGTGGACTGTCTTTGTATCTTGGATATTGCATCTTTAGAGATGAAGAAGCTTTATAGTTTCATGTAGTCCCATATGTTTATCTTTGCTTCAAATTGCTTTGATAGTGGTGTTTCATCTTTGAAGATGTCTTTAGCTTCAATGTCAAAAAGGATTTTTCCTATATTTTCTTCGACTTACTTTATGAATTCAGGTCGAATATTGAGATCTTTAATCCATTTTGATCTGATATTTGTGCATGATGTTATACAGAAATCCAAATTTATTTTTTTACATGTACCCATCAGTTTTCCCAGCACTACTTGTTGAAGAGGTTTTCCAGCTTCATTTCATACGTTTTGCTCCGTTATCAACGATTAAATGATCATGCATTTGAGAATGGGTGTCAAATACTCAACTGTATTTCATAGGTCCAAAGGTCTGTTTTTATTCCAATACCATGCTGTTTTAATTACTACTGCTTTGTAGTACAGTTTGAAGTTAGGAAAGGTGATGCCTCCCATCTTCTTTTTCCCAAGGACTGCTTTAGTTGTCCATACAAATTTCATGAATGTTTGGTCAATGTCTTTGAAGAATGTCTGGGTATTATAAGAATCACATTGAATCTGTATAAAACTCTAGGGATTATTACCATTTTGACAATGTTCATTCTCTCAATCCATGAGCAAGAAATGATTTTCCATTTCCTCGTGTCCTCTTTTATTTCTTGGAGCAGTGTCTTGTAGTTCTCTTTGTACAGGTTCTTTACACTCTTAGTTAAACTGATTTCTAGGTATTCAGTTTTCTGTGACACAATTGTGAATGAGATCGTTTACTTAATATCACTTTCTTCCCTTTCGCTATTTATATATAGGACAGCCACTACTTTTGGGAATTAATTTTGTACTCTTGCCACTCTGCTATAGGTATCTATTGTTTCTAGGAGCTTGTTGGTAGAGAGTATTGGGTTCTCTAGGTATAGTACCATGTCATCTGCAATAGTGATAGCTTGATTCTTCCTTGCTTATCTGGATGCCCTTACTGTCCTTTTCTCCTCTGATTGCTATGGCAAGTACTTCCAGTACTATATTGATTAGAAGGGGTGACAATGGGCAACCTTGTCTTGTCCCTGATCTTAGAGGGAAGACTTTCAGTTTTTTCCCCATTGAGAATGATACTCACTGTGGGCTTTTGGTAGATGACTTTGACTATATTGAGAAAGGTTCCTTCAATTCCCAATTTATGGAGATTTTAATCATAAATGGGTGCTGGATCTTGTTAAATGCTTTCACTGCCTCTATTGATATGATCATGTGCTTTTATTTTTCTCTTACTCATATGATGTATTACGTTGATTGACTTGTGAATGTTGAACCATCCTTGTATTCCTGGGATGAATCCTACTTGGTCATGATGTATAACCCTTTTGATGAGTCTTTGGATTATGTTTGTTAGAATTTTATTGAAGATCTTAGCATTTGTTTCATCTGGGAGATTGATCTGTAGTTTTCTTTTTTGTGTGTGTGTTGTCTCTGCCTGCTTCGGGTATCAGGGTGATATATGCCTCGTAGAATCTCTTTGGGAGTGTTTCTGTTTCTTCTATTTCCTGGAAGAGCTTGAAAAGGACTAGGAGTAGGTCCTCCTTAAAGGTTTGGTAGAATTCACTAGTGAATCCATCTGGACCTGGGCTTTAGTCTTTGGGCAGTCTTTTAATTACTGTTTCAAATTCTTCGATGGTGATAGGCATATTCAGGTATTGCAGGCCTTCTTGTTTCAGCTGTGGGAGGATAAGAACTTCAGGAATTTGTCCATTTCTTCCAGGTTCTTTTATTTCGAGGCATACAGAGTATCAAAGTAATCTCTGATGATCTTTTGGAATTCTGTGGTTTTGTTATGATGTCTCCCTTTTTACTTCTGATTTTGTTTATTTGGGTTCTCTCTTACCCTTTCCTTACAATTCTTGCAAGTGGTTTATCGATCTTGTTCATTTTTGTCAAAGAAACAGCTCTTGGTTTCAATAATCTTTTGGATTGTTTTTTGGGTTTCCAGCTCCTTGATTTATTTTCTAAGTTTTATTATTTCCTTCTTTCTTCCTGGGTTCTGCTTTGTTTGTTGAACTTTTTCTCATATTTTGAGGTGTGAAGTCAAGTCATTTATGAGGGCCCTTTCTTTTTTCCTGTTGAATGGTTTCAGAGCTATGAACTTTATTCTTAACACTGCTTTTGCTGTATCCCACAAGTTCTGATAGTTTGAGTCTTCATTTTCATTTTTTCCAGGAATCTTTGGATTTCTCTTTGATTTCCCCTATGACTCTTTGGTTGTTCAGCAATGAGCTGCTCAGTTTCCAGATGTTTGGTTTGACTCCATGTTTCTGTGTGTGGTTACCTTTCATTTTCAGTGCATTTTGGTCTGAGAAATAGTTGACACAATTTCTTTTTTTTATTTTAATGAGGTATGCTTTGTGACTCAGCATGTGGTCTATCTTGGAGTTGTTCCATGTGCAGTGGAGAAAAATATGTATTCATCTCTTGGGGATTAAAAGCCCTACATATATCAACTAGTCCCTTTTCTTCCATTTCTTCCTTCAGGGCCAGTTTCCTTGGTGAGTTTCAGACTTGTCTATCTGTCAAGAGTTGATAAGGCAGTGTTTAAGTCTCCGACTAATACTAATACTATTGAGTTACTCTCAATGTTTTATTTGAAGCTTATTAGCAGTTGTTTTAAGGATTTCACTGGCCTCTTATTGGTTGCATATATGTTTGGGAGTGTAATTTCTTCCTGATATATGTATCACTTAATTATTAAGAAATGGCTTTCACTGTCCCTTCTAAACTTTTTCAGCCTGAAGCCTATGTTTTCAAATACTAGTATGGACACCCTGGCCTTTTGGAGGAGTTATTTGTGTGAAGAATTGTCTTTCAGCCTTTGACTTTGAGTTTGCATTTCCTCTGATTATTCAGATGCCTTTCTTGTAGGCAGAAGAATGTTGGATTCAGTTTTTTAATCCATTTTGCCACTCTGTGTTTCTTATTTGGTGCATTTAGAACATTGACATTGAGACAGATTATTGTCATAAGATTTTGTGCCATTAGATAATATTTTAATCTTATGTGAACACAGTAGAGAAAAATTGCTTCTACAAAAATTCAGAGACAGTAACATTATATGGAAACAGTTACTAATGTCTTTCTTTGTGTTTTGAACAAATATCTTAATATCAAATAATACCAAAATATCTTTGTGACTTCAATAGTAAATTGGTAATTTGGAGGATTTAAAGGTCATTTACTTCCATAAGTTAACAATTTTCATAATATCTGCCCCCCAAAATTCATTTACTGTCAAGAGATATCCTTTGCTCTATGTTTATAGGACCCAATATATCACACAAAATGAATATGTAGAGATTTAATGGAATTAGTTGGATTGTCATCATCTGCTGTGGTACAAAACTTAGAAAAGTTTCTCATATACGACTTAAACAAGTTTCTAAAAAATATTATTATTTTACCACACCTGGCTATAATTTTAGCTTTCTATTGGTTCTGTGCTCAGAGGTCAGTAATGAAGACAACAAGCACATGCAGTTTTTGGTGATTCAACAGGGTTTTGCAATTTAGAGGACATTTAAAGAAATATGACAGTTTATAAATTAAGTTCTTTAAAAAAGGCTTTAAAATGAATTAAATTCAACCTATCTGCTTGAATATTATGTAAATTCTTCTATTTTGCTACTGTATGTATTTTCCTATTAGTGTTTAAGTTTGTCTACCAGAAAAGCTGTTTTGTTTGCTATAGTTAAACTACTATGTATATACAGCATTGTTTAACCTTATAGGTTACTTTGCAATTTTTAATTTGTTGAATCCTAAATCTTCATCTAATTTCTATGAAGAAACAAATTTTATGCTCCATCCCCCTGAAAAGAATTAAAAAACAAGAACTATAAATCTAATTCTCAAGGGTATATAGAAAGAAATGGAATAAATTTGAAAGTTGGAATTCTGAGGGAAGTGATTTCTTAAATGCTACACAATGCTACCAAATAATATATAGTCATATTATTTCCAACAGTGAGTGCAATAAAAGTGGAGTAATGTATTTTGAGCATGTATAAGGTAGAACTACCATAGCATATCATCCGATCTCTATGTTAAATTGACAAAAGACACAGGAAGAGGAGAAAGTTATATAGATTTTTCTGGCAAATATTTTTATTTTTATGTACATAATAAACTTCACAGGCAAAGGATGTAACCATAATCAAAACTATGTGCAATTTTGTGCCCTATTTTTACCCCAAATGTAAAAATCCTTTCTGGGGTTAAGAAAGTTAAAATACATTAACCTAAGGTTTGTATTTTTTTTTTTTTTTTTTGCTTTTTGGGTCAAAGCCGACTATGCTCAGGGGTCACTCTTGGCTCTCAACTCAGGAATTACTCCTAGCAGTGCTCGGGGGGACCATATGGGATGCCAGGGATTGAACCCGGGTCAGCTGTATGCAAGGCAAATGCTCTACCTGCTGGACTATCGCTCCAGCCCCTTTTATAAAGTTATAAAAATTTGTATTTTTATAATCTTTATTTTATTTTTATTAATATTGTATTATACCACCGTGAGATATACAATTACAACGTGTTCATGTTTAGGTTTCAGTCACATAGTGTTCCAGCACCCCTTCCTGCACCAGTACCCATTTCCCCAATTCCCTCCCCCTCCCATAGCCTGCCTAAATGGCAGGTTCTTTATCTCTTTTCTCTCTCCCTCTCTCTCTTTTTCTTCTCTTATATATTATGGATTGCAATACATACACTTAGAGGCCATCATGTGCATTTTTTGCCTGTAATTATTTAATTTATTTATTTTTGCTTTTTTGGGTCATACCCAGCAATGCTCAGGGGTTACTCCTGGCTCTCCACTCAGGAATCACTCCTGGTGGTGCTCGGGGGACCATATGGGATGCCAAGGATCAAACCTGGGCCGACATAGGCCGGCTGCGTGCAAGGCAAATGCCCTACCGGTTGACTATCGCTCTAGCCCTGTATTTAATGCTCAGTTCTAGGTTGGTATTAGCCCTTTCAACATTTATACACACATGTTCCCTTCTCTATCTTACCTAACCTCTGACTCCCACATGTTTGTGGTAATTTCCACTTTGGTAAGAACTCCTGATCCACGTTTCACCTGACATTGGATTTTGGTATCATAATATGTATATATATATATATATATATATATATTTATGTCATGCAAATAAATGCAGTCATCTCTCTCTTTCCTTCTAATTTCACTCAACATGATCCTTTCCATGTCCATCCATTTATAGGCAAATTTCATAACTTTTCATATTTTTTCCTAACAGCTGCGTAGTATTCCACTGTGTAGATGTACCACAGTTTCTTTATCCAGTCATCAGTTCTCAGGCATACTTATTGTTTCCAGGTTCTGACTATTGTGAATCGTGCTGTTATGAAAATAAAAGTGCCGATGGTTTTTCCTCTGTGTGTCTTTGGCTTCCCAGGGTATATTCCCAGGAGTGGTATGGCTGGGTCAAATGGGAGCTCAATTTCCAGTCTTTGGAGGAATATTCTATATTGTTTTCCAGAAAGGTTGTACCAATCGACATTCCCACCAACAGTGTATGAGAGTTCCCTTTTCCCCACATCCATGCCAGCACTTGTTGTTTTTACCCTTCTGGATATGGGCCAGTCTCTGTGGTATGAGGTGATATCTCATTGTTGTTTTGATTTGCATCTCTCTGATGATTAGTGATGATGAACATTTTTTCATATGCCTTTTGGCCATTCAAATTTCTTCCTTGTCAAAGTTTCTGTTCATCTCTTCTCCCCAATTTTTAATGGGGTTGGCTGTTTTCTTCTTATGTAGCTGTACCAGTGCCTGATATATCCTGGAGATTAACTCCTTATAAGATGTGTACTGGGTGAATATTCTTTTCCCATTCTGTGGACTGTCTTTCTATCTTGGTCACTGTTTCTTTCTAAGTCCAGAAGCTCTTTAGTTTCATGTAGTCCCATATGTTTATCTTTTCTTCTAGTTGCTTTGTTAATGGTGTTTCACCGTTGAAGATGTCTTTAACTTCAATGTTATGGAGGGTTTTTCCTATATTTTCTTCAACATACTTTATGGATTCAGGTCTGGTATTGAGATCTTTAATCCATTTTGATCTGATTTTTGTGCAAGGTGTTAGACACAGGTCCAAATTCATTTTTTTTACATGTAGCTGTCCAATTTTCCCAGCACCACTTGTTGAAGAGGCTTTCCTTATTCCAGTTTGGACTCTTTGCACCTTTATCAAAGATTAACTGATCATGTCTTTGAGGGTGGGTGTCAGGGTACTCAACTCTATTCCATAGGTCCACAGGTCTGTTTTTATTCCAATACCACTCTGTTTTCATTATTACTGCTTTGTAGTACAGTTTGAGGTTGGGAAAGGTGATGCCTCCCATCTTTTTCCCAAGGATTGCTTTAGCTATCCGTGGAGGTTTGTATTTTTGAAGCTGTTCTTAAGCCCACTTGGATGTAACCACTTTATTACATTAGTTTTTATGTGATTGGATGAAGAAATAGCCTATGAAAGTTTTGGGGCTGATGATGACCAGAAATTCCTGGGAGAACTGTCATATCACACAATTTTTACCGGGCATAAAACTCGACCCAGTCATTTTCTTTCTGAAGCTTGTGAATTTGAGCTATTAGCTTCTTCTCAACTTAAGTTGTTTTAAAGCCAATAATATCCTTCATATCAATTCAATTATCCCTATCCTCTGAATGATTGAAGTCAAATCCCCAAAATCATTAAATTCATGATGCCTTTTGTAGCATTTAACAAAGTCTAAAAAAATTTGGGAGAATTAATAAGATAAAGGAAAGATTTTAGGGACTCCATACCTGATAAGAAAAATGGTCTTCATTTCTCTATCAGATACAAGAGAACACCTTCAGAAAGGGAATTTTAACATTGTGTCTTGGGAGATACAAGGTGCATTTGTTTTCAGTTAGCATCTCTATTTGTTTCTTAATTGTCTTCGGTGGAAAATAAATCCTCTGTCATGGTAGGCTGTTTTGATAATAGCCTGGAAGATTCAGGTTTATTCCCTTCAAATTAAAATCAGAATCATGACATCAAAGTTGGTTTTATACATGAACACAGCATGAGATAAATGCAGGAGTGGAAGTGGCGAGTCAGTAGTTGGAGCCATAAAGTGTTATCAATGTGTTAAGTAATCTAACAGCCTTAGTCATCTAGAAAAATAGAGATTAGTTGTTTCCTGTTTTTCTGAGAAAATGATATTTTTGAGGCAAGGGAAAATAGATTACTACATTTTTTACAGAAGGAATTTAGGATTATAATTATGAGATAAAGAATAAATGGATGTAAGCCAGCTCAATAGATCAGTTGGCCAGAGTTTTCAAAAAGCATAAGGATACTCATGTTCTCCTGAAGAGGAGTTATAAAGACCATATCGACTGTCACCTTTTCTTGCTCCAATTATCTGAAGAAAAGTTGGTGTTGAAAACACAGCAACCAACAGGCGTTAGTTAGAGCTGGCTTCACAGTCGGCCAGGATGCTGCTCACTAAATTTATCTTTGCTTGAAGAGACACAAGTGGCAGTAGAGAAGACAGATTCCCCAAGACCTCTGTGATAGTAGCGCATACAAATCTGGATCAAGTCAAAAGAAATGAATGTGAGATAGAGTCATTAGACAGTGTCAACCTGTTTACCGTTGTTGAACTGTTGCTTTAAACAATGTTCTCTGGGTTGGGAGCACATTCTCTGTCTCACAGAGGAGCTGAGTCTGAAAAGAGATAATTGTATGTCCAGAACTCTATATCCAGCAAAAATGCATTCAGGAATAACCATTAAAGCATTCTCACATAAAGGGAATTGAGAAAAATTTTCACCCCAAGACCTACTCTTAAATAATACTTAAGAACTTCACTTAAAGAAAAATAAAATTATATACTAGGAACTAGAACATTAGCAAGAGGTAAATTTATATAAATAAGCGAAGTTAAATATTTTTTCTCTTTTGACCTTATGCTTTTGTTTTAAGGCTAAAGAGAAAAACATGGCATTATCCAGTATGGTTCTAAATTTAGTAAGGAGACATAAACTTTTAAAAACAGGAAGATAAATATGCCACTAGATGTCACTAAAAGTGGTAAAATATTGTCAGCAGTGGCTATGTTACATAAATGAAACACCTTAACCCAATCACAAAAATTAGTTATAAAAACAGGTTTACTAAAAAAAATACCTGTGACAGGTATTATCAAGCTCTTCTGAATTGTGTTAAGTGTGAAAAAATATTCAGCAGATATTCTAGGTAGAAAAAAATTCATACTTACTATTACTTCAAAACAACCACTTAAATCTTAGTTGCATGGTACTAAGAGCATGCAACTTATGAAAAGACATTTATTCAAGAAAAATCTATCAATGACTAAAAAAGAGGTGAGTGGTGTATCTGAGCATTCCTGTCTCTCCCTCTTTCAGCAAGATGTAAATTGTAATACAAACAAGAAGAATCTAGAAAACAGAATCTCCTCTTGCATCAGTTTTCTTCTGGGTCTAGAGCATCTCTCCCAGAAAACTAGTGTTCCCTCAACCCATTTCTACTTCCCTCTTTCCTTCCTTCCTTCCTTCCTTCCTTCCTTCCTTCCTTCCTTCCTTCCTTCCTTCCTTCCTTCCTTCCTTCCTTCCTTCCTTCCTTCGTTCCCTCCTTCCTTCCTTCCTTCTTTCTCTCTCTTTCTTTCTTTCTTTCTTTTTTCTTTCTTTTTTCTTTCTTTTCTTTCTTTTCTTTTTTTTCTTTTTTCTTTTTCTCTTTTTTTTTTCTTCTTTTTCTTTCTTCTTTCTTTCTTTCTTTCTTTCTTCTTCTTTTTTTCTTTCTTCTTCCTTCCTTCTTTCCTCTTTCCTTCTTTCTTTCCTTCTTTCTTTCTTTCTTTCTTTCTTTCTTTCTTTCTTTCTTTCTTTCTTTCTTTCTTTCTTTCTTTCTTTCTTTTCTTTCTTTCTTTCTTTCTTTCTTTCTTTCTCTCTCTCTCTCTTTCTTTCTTTCTTCCTTCCTTCCTTCTTTCCTCCTTTCCTTCTTTCTTTCCTTCTTTCCTTCTTTCTTTCTTTCTTTCTTTCTTTCTTTCTTTCTTTCTTTCTTTCTTTCTTTCTTTCTTTCTTTTTCTTTCTTTCTTTCTTTCTTTTCTTTCTTTCTTTCTTTCTTTCTTTTTCTTTCTTTCTTTCTTTCTTTCTTTTCTTTCTTTCTTTCTTTCTTTCTTTCTTTCTTTCTTTCTTTTCTTTCTTTCTTTCTTTCTTTTCTTTCTTTCTCTCTCTCTCTCTCTCTCTCTTCCTTCCTTCCTTCCTTCCTTCCTTCCTTCCTTTCTTTCTTTCTTCCTTTCTTCCTTCCTTCCTCCCTCCCTCCCTCCTCTCTCTCTTTCTTTCTTTCTTTCTTTCTTTCTTTTCTTTCTTTCTTTCTTTTCTTTCTTTCTTTTCTTTCTTTCTTTCTTTCTTTCTTTCTTTCTTTCTTTCTTTCTTTCTTTCTTTTTTCTCTTTCTTTCTTTCTTTCTCTCTCTCTTTCTTTCCTTCTTTCATAAATGTTTCTATGGGAGAGGGACAGATACAGAATGATCCTCTCTTCTATAGTAAGTAATGAGTCACAGCAAAGGAATGCAAATGTCCAAAGACAAAAGAGCTTGAGAACTGGTCTCTAGATATTAGCTTAGGGTGTGTAGTGTATACCAGTGGCATATGGAGATGGAGATATTTGGGCACCAGTGAAGGATACATTGCTGGTAACAGTATTGTGAACCCTGGTGCTCAAATTAGAAAATCATAATAACAGTGCAATATTTTTTAAGTCTCCTTCTAATTAGGACTGACTGAGTGTTCAGAACACTGAAGGTTCACAGGCAGGATATATATCTGACTCTCTGTGCAGGGTCCCTCAATACTGATTCTTAATTACACATCCTTCAACTGCTGAGGGTGAAAGGAGGAACTTGTGAGAGATAAGAGAATGCATTTTGCTACCACCACTTCCTAGTATCCAATTATTAGAGCAAAAATAGTATTTTAAGAAAATTCTCCCAGAGGTAATACCATTATTATGAAAACAATTATCTACTCTTGTTACTCCTATCGCAGCAATGTTCTCTAGCTGTGGAAATGGGTATGAAAATAAAAGAGAGAGCACCTAGAATAACATCTCCTGATGTATAATAGTTCTTAGGAATCTACCCAAATAGCATTGAAACAAATAACTAGGCAAGGTGTTAGGATGGAGATAATATGAAAAATTACTACTATCCTACATTCTACCAATAACCAATATGAGAGTGAAATTATTAGAACACTTCTGGGCCCAGAGATATATAAGTCATTAGTTAATTGTCAAAGTACTTGCTTTGTGGAGCGGAGCGATAGCCCAGCGGGTAGGGCATTCACCTTGCACGCGGCCGGCCTTTGCCAGCCCGGGTTCGATCCCCAGCATCCCAATATGGTCACCCGAGCACCGCCAGGAGTAATTCCTGAGTGAAGAGCCAGGAGCAACCCCGAGCATCACCAGGTGTGTGTGAGCCAAAAAAGCAAAAAAAAAAAAAAAAAAGAGTACTTGCTGCTTTGCTAATGTGCTGCCTAGATGCCGTGGAAGAGAGAGACACAAACACAGAGAGGGACAGATTTGCAGATGTGTGGATGGAAGGGGAAAGAATTCAGCCTCTCAAGAAATAATTAGATTTGCATGATGCTCTCTTTATCCATCCACTTAGAGCAAAATTACATGATTTCATCTTATACCTGAATAGTAGTTCATTTATCCATTTATCCAGTCATCTGTCCTAGGTCACTTGGATTATTTTCATGTTTTGTCTGTTGTGAACAGTGTTATAAGTATTACACGAGTTGCAAGTGTATTTTGAAAATAGTTTTTGAACCCTTGGGGTAATGACAAGAAATTGAATTGCTGGGTCATATGGAAGCACAATTTTATTTTTTTTGAGAAGTATTCCTACATATTATTTTTCAAACAGATCGGGACATGTAAAATTCCCCCCACCAGTGGGTGGAATTTTCCCCTGATCGTCATGCCAATGATGGTTGTTTTTGTTCTTTGTGATGTGTTCCAGTCTCACTGTTATTTGTTTCCATTTTCCTCATGATGCATAATGTGAAACATTTTTTATATACCTATTGGTATCTTTGTTTTCAATAAGAAAAAACAGACAAAATCAGGAAATTTCACACTAAGTGGAAGTATCTGGAGAGTATCATCTTGTCTGAGGTCAGCCAGAAGGAGAGATACAGGCACAGGATGATCTCTCTCTCATGTGGGAGATAAATACACATAGTATGCAAATAAAACATTGCCACGAACCAGAATTGATCTACAGAACTAAGGCTAACAGGGAAGGACAGGGATGTGGACGGTGAGGGGTCCACTGCAGTAGGGAAATGGAAAGACTTTTTGGTGGAGGTTTTTTCATTTGAAAACTACAATCATGGAACTTCTCATTAGCAGTATTGTAAGTCATAGTGCCTAAAATTTTTTAAAAACATATCATTTCTTTTTTTTTTTTTTTGCTTTTTTGGGTCACACCCGGCAATGCTCAGGGGTTTCTCCTGGCTCTGCACTCAGGAATTACTCCTGGCAGTGCTCACAGGACCATATGGGATGCCGAGGATTGAACCTGGGCGGCACAGGCCGGCCGCGTGCAAGGCAAATGCCCTACCTGCTGGGCTATCGCTCCGGCCCCAAAACAGATAATTCCTGATTCTATGCTATACTAATAAAGATCAAAATACATAAATTTGCCACACTATAAATTAAATAGGCAGCATATTAAGTACAAATAAATCTATATGTAGACTTAAATATTTTATATAAGTACAATATAAAAACTTAAAGTCAAAACCTACTTTGAGTTAAATTAAATAATACCTAAATAAGAGATCAGATATCCCATCAGTGTTGCTTAGAGACAATATGTTTATTTTATTTTTTTTTAGTGATTAAACATGTATTTGTTTCAGTTCAGTTAAAACATACATTGTTTCATTGAAACGGTGTAACACTTTGCCAACAAATCATACTGAATTGTTTGCAGCACCCATCCCGCCACCAGTGCCCATCTCCCACCACCAACGTCCCGGTTCCCTCCCCCTCCCCAGCCCTGCTCCATGGCAGGTTCTTGATTTCTTTCCATTTCTCTCTCTTTCTCTTTTCCTTCCCCTCCAGACTATGGATTACAGAACATACATTAAAGGGTTGTCATGTGTATCTTTTTGCCTCTATTTAATGTTCAGTTCTAGGTTGGTATTAGTACCCTCAACAATTGTTAGCACACTGTTCCATTTCTGTCTTACCTAGCCTCTGAATCCCCACGTTTGTGATAATTTCCACCTTTGACAGGACCTCCTGATATATGTTTCACTTGATCTTGGATATTGGTATCATAATATGTAAGCCAGAATCTGGAAGCAACCAGAGTGCCCGAAAATCGATGACTGGATAAAAAGCTTTGGTACATCTACACAATGGAATACTATGCAGCTGTTAGGAAAAATGAAGTTATAAAATTTGCCTACAAATGGATGGACATGGAGAACATTATGTTGAGCGAAATTAGCCAGAAGGAGAGAGATACAGAGACAATATGTTTAAGATGGAATCACTAGAATCGCTCTATAAATCTAATAAATTAACTATACAGTCCCCAATTATTTCTTTTTCATAATGTTTGTAAACATACATATTGAAATTGTTATAAACAAATTATAATCAAAATTATCTTGAGAAAAACTAAGTTTCTGAATTTATGCTCTCGATTTTAAACTTTACTATCTACATAAAGTGAGATTCTTTGGTATAGATATCTGCATAGTTAAATTGCAGTTATTCAGTTAAATCTATGCAGTTATATCTGCATAGTTAAATTCTGTGCAGACCGAAGAGGTCATCGAAGCTCTAGCCAAACAGGGCTTTCAAACCCAATACATCAAGGGCCGGTGCGATAGTCCAGTGGATAGGGCATTTTTCCCTGCATGCAGTTGTCCCATGCCGGCCTGGGTTCGATCCCCGGCATCCCATGTGGTCCCCTGAGCATCGCCAGGAGTAATTCCTGAGTGCAGAGCCAGGAGAAACCCCTGAGCATTGCCGGGTGTGACCCAAAAAAGCAAAAAAATGAAAAAAACAATACATCAAGATCCTTCGTGAGCTGTATTACAGATTCACCACCAGGATCTCACCATTCTACAAAGAAGTGATCATCAATGTCAAAAGAGAGGTTCAGCAGGGTGATACCATTTCACCAAAACTCTTCAGCGCCACCCTCAAGAACATCATGCTACAATTAGAATGGGAAGGAATGGGAGTGAAGATAGATGGTCGGCAACTACACCACCTCTGCTTCGCTGATGACATCATTCTAATAACACCAAACATTAGCCAAGAGGCACAAATGCTGGCTGACTTTGACCAAGAATGTGGAAAGATAGGTCTACAGCTGAATCTCAACAAAACTATGTTCATGAAAAATGAACTAGTTCCAGAGGCCCCATTCACTCTCAATGGAACAAGCATCTCTGAATGCAGCAGTTATGTGTACCTAGGTCAAGAAATCAACCTAGGTAATTAACCATCGTTAATCAATGATGAACGACCTAAAACCTGAGCTGTGCAGGAGGAAGAGAGCGGCATGGAGTGCCTTCAAAGGCATCGAAGAAATAGCTAAAAAGACAAAGAAACTCCAGCTCCGGGCACATCTCTTCAACTCCACTGTTCTTCCTGCATTAACATATGCCTCAGAGACCTGGGCCCTACAAAAGCAGGATGAGAATGCTATTTGTGTATCCCAAAAAGGAATCTAAGAGCTATGCTTGGAATATAACACCTCACTCAAGTGAAAGAAGGGAATCCGGAGCTCCGACCTCCATCGCTGTTCCAGAGTCAGGGATGCTGTCTCATTTGCCAAGGCAACGAAAATCAGATGGGCTGGACATGTAATGTGATTTGGAGACAACCGCTGAACTAGAGTCATTACTGACTGGATCCCACGGAATGTCAAAAGATCACGTGGCTGCCCACCTTCACAGATGGTCATACTTCTTCATCAAGACCCTGAACAACGACTGAGGCTCTCTTATTCCTGAAGCAAGCAGGTGCCATTGGGCTACATTGGCACATGATAAGGTCAAATGGAAATGTTACTGAACTAACTACTAAACTAACTGTTTGAGGTTCTTTGTACTCCTGAAGCAATCAGATGCCATTGGGCTACACTGGCACGTGATAGGGTCAAATGGAAATGCTACTGGCGCCTGCTCCAGCAAATCAACGAAACACGGATGTCAAGTGTCAAGTAATCAAGTGATAGTTTAATTGAACCAGAAATCAGAACAAAGAAGTAAATATTATATTTTCAGTCAGTAACTTCCTTTATAAATAGTGCTGAACATCATTAAGAAATTAAACATGGGCCGGAACAATAGTCTAGCGGGTAGGGGTTTGCCTTGCACCACGGCCCACGGGGTTGGATCCGTGGCATCCCGTATGGTTCCCTGAGCACTGCAGGAGTAGCTCCTGAGCAAAAAGCCAGGAGTAAACCCTGAGCATCGAAAGGTGTTACCCAAAAAAGCAAAAAAAAAAAAAACACAAAAACTAAAATAATTCTTCTGTTTCCATTCCCCCCTCCCAAAAATGGGTTCAATATTTTTGGGTAGATGTAGAATCACGTACCCCACCTTCAATATTATCTCCGGCACCCATTTTCTGAATTCTTTATGGGTTTATTTTTTAGTTAAATATTTTGATATTTGTGAAGTCTAAATTATTCATATCAATTGATGCTTTGTTTTTGATTCATTATCTAGGAAGAATTTGATTAATCTAAAGCCAAAAGCAACTTATCTTTACTCCTATATTTTGTTATCTGTCTTCAATGTTTAGGTCTAGCGTCCACTGGAATAAATCTTTATGAATGGCATAAAAAATTCTTGCCAACTTCACTCTTTTGGGATGGGTGCTGGAACTCTGTATGACTGAAAAGTATTCTTGAGTTTTTGTAATTGTATTTCTCATGGTAATATAATAAAATATTTCTAAATTTTCATTTTTCTTTTCATATGTAAATTCAGTTCAATTTCATCTTTCCCCATAAAACATGATTTCTATAGAATTATGTTTTGGAAGAACTGAGAGACAATACAGTGAGTAGGTTGTTTTTCTTGTACACAGCTGACCAGGTGTGGTCCAGAGCATGCATGAATTTTGCAAAGAGTGATCACGCTTACACAGCCAGCACTAGGCCCTGAGCAGAGTAAGGTATGATCCCAAACCCAAAAACAAGTAGATAGATATAGATAAATAAAAAAGATTTCAGAAAGCTATCCAAGCAGAATTGGATAAAGTATTTGATATATGCATATTATATATCACTGTATCACTGTCTTCCCGTTCATCTTCGATTTGCTCTAGCGGGCACCAGTAACATCTCCATATGACCTGTCTCATGCAAGTAGAGCCCAAGGGAACCTGCTTGCTCCAGGAACATAAAGAGCCTCAAACCATTCCATCAGGTCATGAGAATGAGGTCTATAATTGTTACTGGTATCTGGCATATCAAATACGACACGGGTAGCTTGCCATATTCTTGTAGTCATCTCAAAAGTCCAGCATTTATTGATGAGCGAGCCCAGCTGTGATAGGCTGGTCTGCTGGGTGGAATTCTGACAAGGAGGAATTCGGATGTGGAAAATGGAGGTCCTCATAGAATGAGGGGTCGTCTGGCTTGTTGTGAGGCTCTGCTGGGGTGGTGGGCCAGGGCTAGAACCTGCCATCCCTCCCAGGCACCTCATGAGCGGCTGGGCACAGTGAGAGTCAGTAGCAGCTCTGCCCCATGTCTGTCTCATAATATGTATGAATATATATGTAATATACATATATATATTCATACATATTATATATAATATATATTCATACATATATACACATATATGTATATATCTCCAAAAAAGTTTATTAAGAATATACAAAATATTTAAAAAGTTATATTCAGTAATATTAACTCAACAATTTTAAAATGAAAAGGTATCTAAATACAAAAACCTAAAGAATTGAAAGTTTCATGGCTTACAAATCTATAAGAAGTTGTTCAACATCATAAATAGAAGCATACTAGAAAAATGTGTATGGAGCCACAATATTGTCCAAATAGCCACACTGATATGAAGGAGATACGAAGAATAGGAGGAATCACATTTAAAACCTTAAGACTATACCACCATCCTGTAATAATTAAAACATTATGGTATTCTTGATTTGCAAAAGCAGACCTCAAGCAACAGAATATAATTGAGAGCTCAGTAATAATTTTCAATTGTGTGGGTTGTTAATTTAAATGAAGGAGACAATAGTAGAATAGAGAAAAGGTATTCTTTTCAACAAATTGAAAAGTCTGCTTAGTTACACACAAAACCATGATATTAAACTACTATTTAATACCATGCAAAAAAGTAACTCAAAATGGATTAAGGAGTTTGTTAGACTAGAAGCTATGAATTATATTAGAAAGGATAAAAAAGCTAGTGTGTACAGTATTAAGGTGTATACCTTGCATGCTGCTGACCCGGTTTGATACCTGACACCTGTCTCCAG